>BPLQ01014928.1:18729-58038 GCA_021605075.1 Caerostris darwini
GCGATGGTAGAAAGGAATTTCAAACTTGTCCTTCTCAGTGTTGTTCTTAAATTGTATTTAAATATTGGTGCATGATAGCAGTATCCCTTGGAGGACTTGGAGTTTAAGGAAATGTAAATTTTAAGAATTAGATCTTATGTCGTACTAATCCTTGTTATTCTTGCAAAACTGGATTATTGCAAACTTGCAAATTGCAGTATTTTTAAGTATGTTCTTAACACAATATCAATTTTAGAGATGTTTTTTTAAGATATTGAGTTCTTTTATGAAAATATAATTATTCCAGATAGACATTTTTTGCTATATATTTTTTATATCACAATGCAAATCTAAAAAAAAAAAAAACTTACATAATATAAGTAAAATTTCTGATTTTAAGACATTAAAAGTACTTTTAGAGCAGAAACTTATATAATCCTTTTCCATGGAGATGGCAATTATTTTTTTGAGTCTCATAAAAGTCACTTAAATTGACTTTGGCTATGTCCTTAGATTCCATTAAACAAACTGGTAAATTAAAATTTGAAAAAAAATTTCAATTTACAGCATGGAATATTATTTTGTTCGTTAATTGTAATTCGCGAGTTCTTCCCCTGCAACATTTTTGTTCTAGAATGCTAATGTTAACTGAAGGCCACATAATTATTTTATCTATCATCATTTGTTACAACTAATACTGATAAAAAACATTAAACCATTTTCCATCTTTTATATTGATCTCTTTTGAACAATTGTCCTTTCACAGAATGCATGTATTTGCAAACAGCCCTTCTTCCTTCATGAATATACAGCCCAGCTTTAGATGCGACATTAGTTTTGTAGTACATTATCAGCTCGTGCTTCACTGCCGAACGGATGGCGTTCGCTACTTTTCTCACGTATTCTAAATCATCAGAATCTTCAGTGTAACACATTATAACTTTTTCATATGAATGAGTTTCCAATTTCACTTCAAGAGGTTTTGCTGTGGATGCCTTGACACCAAGTATCAATCCTTGATGATAAAGAGGCAGTAAGGATTTCCAGTGGGAGTCGTGGTTGCTATCTTCAGTGTATAGAAACCATTTGCCACCTTGCCTGCAAAAAACTTCTTCGAAATCATCTGGATCTGATGGCATGTAAATATATTCTTTGTCTTTGATGTCTGATGGCAATAGAATGTTATCCATATTTTTTTAGGTGCTGAAAAATAATTTAAATTGTCAAATGACTTTATTCTCATAAACAAGATCATTACGTCCAAATAAAAATGTCTTTAATTAAACAAGTACATCTGCTATAAAAGAGTGCAATATTTATTGCTTACCAAGGATCGCAAATTATTAAATATTCCTGTCTTTCGATTCTTCCATTTTCATCGTTTAGGTGAAATTATATAAATATCTCCAATAATATTTTCCTTGTTTTAATATTTGGGAGATTATCACTCAAATATTGTCAAATAAATTTAATATATCCTTAATTATAAACATAAATTTCAAATTATTAATTATTATTAGTAATAAATTATTAATTAATAATAATTTATTGATCATATTTATATTAAACCCCTTTTATAATTCTTTCAATTAAATTTTCATATTTTTGTAGAGAAAGAACATATAAGAATGAAATTTAATTAATTTCGTTTAAAATATAATATAAATTATACAAATAAAAAACACATTTAAGTTAAGTACATAGTCATAAAAGAAATTTAATTTCAAATTAATAATAAAACCAAAATATTTTCTTTATTATCTGAAGTATAAAGCTTAATTTAATAGAAATAAAGAAAATATTGTTTTTAAAATTTGCAAAACATCACCAGTTGTAATTTTTATAGTTGCTAAACATAATTTTGTTGCAAGTTATATAATTCATTTAGTTAAAACATTTTTAAAGTAATATTGTGGAAGTTATTTTACGAAATGTCTGTATGTATGTCAAGTTATGTATGAAACTATGCTTTTGTTATATATCTACAAACAATCCGCCTCCGTTAGCTCATTTGATAAAAGAAAATTTTCCAAAATCACAAGAGATATCTGTTTTTATTTTACAAAATATTATAATACACTTTACTATATTAATTTTAATACATAAAAATTTATTTGCAAAATATTGTGATAGTAAAATGTATTTGTATTTTATGATTATAAAAACAATATTATCCAAAATATTTCAATCTTAAATATTTTCTTAAGCAAAGATAATTTAAAGAACTTCAACAAGTAAAACTCAATTGCTCTATAAAAAAATATTTTTATTTCTTATAAAAGAAAATGTTAGTAACCAATCGATTTTGTTTAACCATAATGTTAATAACCAATCACTTTAAGATCATTTTAAATAATAAATAGCATACATTTTCATTTACTAGATAATTGCTGTTTGTAAAATTTTTAATTTAGTTATTTCATTAAAATAAATAAATTATTTCGAAAATGAAAGTTCTCAAGTGACAATATATGAAACGAAAAACAATGAATAAAAATTTATATAAAATATAGTGGTATTTAAAAAGTTTCAAATGTCACTAAAAGTGGAAAGATAAGTATTTTTACCAGTCGGATGTATTCGAATGTATAGCAGTGATTTCTCTTCATATATCTTAAAAATGAATACAAGACAATTTAACAAAAGCATTAGACTCGATGTATATCAGCCCTTTTTCAATTACTTTACATTACGTCTGTAGATTAAGAAAATGTGATATGATCATAGATATCCGGTTAAAACACACACCAAGTAATAATTGACTTTTGATTACATTATCTTCAGTGTATATTAAATTGAGTGATATATTTCTGCGTCTCTTGTATTATCTACCTTGAAATTTGTTTTTCATTTCTTTCATCTCTCTCTCTCTCTCTTTCGTTCTATCTCTCTTGGATAATTAACGTATAGGAATATTTTGTAATATGTTAGTACGTTTTTATTATTATTTTTTTTATATATATATTGGCATCCTAAAATTTATGTTTTTATTTTCGTTTTTACGTTTATTAAATGTAATATTTATGCAGCAATGGTCAAACACCATATCTCAAGAGTGCAATTAATTATATATATATATATATATATATATATATAATCACCGAATGTCTTCTACAACATTCTATATGTTTCCTTAAACAAAATTGAATGCAAGTTCTTTGTTCAATTAATTCAGACATTTCAAAAATCGCCGGAATCAGTTTTAACGTCTCACAACGTCAAGCGTAACTCAAACACTAACGGATATTTTGGTGCCAAATTTCACTCAGATGTCAGGGATAGTGGCAGCAACCTAAAAAAGAAAAAAAAAATGAAATTCCATAAGCCCCAGAAATTTTAAATTTTAAATTGGTCTTACTTTTTGGACACAGTAGTATACTGCATTTTAATAATTAAAATAATAACATTTATTAAACTATTTTATATCATTATAATATCAGTGATTATTGCCATGATTATAATGTGCGATGACTAACTAATAGAATTAAAAAAAAGGAATTATGTAAATTTCTTTTTTCATAGTGCTCGCGCGTAAAACCAATTTATTCCGAGATGTATGTTCATTATCTCAGACATTATCTTCTGAACAAATTTCATAGGTAATAGAATCTCACTTACAAGTGTATGGAGAATGACCGAGAATTTACAAAAACAGCTACTATCGATATATAAATTCCTCAGGCCTATATGGTTCTTGGCAACATTATTTTTTATAATTATACTTCAATTTTGCGATTGATGTGTTTAGTGCTAGTATTTCATGCAAGCATTAAGCAATTACCTTACAAATCGTCAAACATCATCTGTTTCATTCATACTAGTATTCAAAAAATATATCAAAACCAAGTTTAGAGTTAATTACCTCTTCAAAAAACCAAAATTGAAAAAGAAAATTAATTAATTTTTTTTAGAGAAGCTTTAAAATTTTTTTTATCAAAGTCATTGTTGAAAGAGATCCTTTTGTATAAAATCATAATTCAAATTGTAAGAAACAAAGAAATATGATTGTATAAAATTTAATAGAATTAATTGTTATAGATGTTACATTTTGTTAATATTTTAAAAGTTGAATGTTAGCTTTCATTGTTATTCCTATTATTCCATTTAATAACTTTTTACATTTAGATATTAAGCATAAAATATTATTTTTTTATTCTTTTCAAGATTACCTGTTTATGCAATTTTAATAATTCGGGGATCATCAAACATAAAATGTAGCCAACTAGGATCAGTTCGAAGAGTTGCTCAAATAATTTCCTATGAAGTTTAAATTTTCTAGTCATTTTATTTATTTTATATTTTTTTAATTCTTAAAATTTTATTCAGATGATAAATTCTTGAAATATATTATAATTGTAGCTGCTTGTATTATGCTGCTTGCTTGTATTAAATTGTATTATTAAGTTTAATAAAACAAAATTTTATTTTGTATCTAACTATTACAGGATTAAAATTCAAAGCAGATTTGATTCATTTTTGAAAATATCGATTTCACATAATTCGAATTTTCTTTAAATACAGTTTTCTTCCAATTACTAAGACAGCAAGTCGCAGGCAGTCAATCAACGTTAACGCAATTATTCACCGTCAATTCCGGTTACATTTGTTGTTTTTTCTTAATGAATTACTTCTTAAGTTAAATAACTGTCTAAAATACTTATAGAGATTGGTGCATTTTTATAAATATAAAGTATTTGATATTTTCACATTCCCCATCGAATTTTTGTTGTATATGGTAATAGTTCTATTTTTAATTATCATATAGAACAAAACCATACATCAACCTCCAGGCATCCAGGCATAGATCATTTCACATATTGTCACATTCACCATCGAATTTCAATTCTATATGGCAACTGTTCTATTTTAATTGTATTATAGGACCCAGCTAGAAATCTCCCTTCAGATATAATGTCTTTCAACTGCTGCCACATTCACCATCGAATTTTTGTTCTACATGATAACTCTTCTATTTTAATTGTATTATAGAACAAAACTAGAAACTTCTCATAAGATATACAGTTTTCATCACCTTATATAAATATTATATATATATATATATATATATATATATACACAGTCCAGTCACATTAATGTGACCACCACCTACTTTCGACGTCAACATGAAATAACCAATCACAAAAGGCAGGTGGCAGCACATTGCAGTGGAGTTTATATAAAGGATGTTCTCGGGCATAAAAAAGCATTTCATCGTTGGCGTAATGCAGAAACGTAGCAATTTATCCGACGTTCAAAAGGGCATGATTATTGGCTTTCGGGCCAAGGGTGGAAGCATTTCGGAAACGGCTAATTTTGTGAACTGTTTGCGTGTCGTGGTGGTAAAAGTATACCGTGCATGGCAAAATGGCACTATCCAAAATCGGCGGCGTGGCACATGTGGTGCACCACGGGCTATAGATGACAGAGGCGAACGAAAGTTACGGAGATGCGTTTGGGCGGATAGTTATGTATAAATTAAGGCTAAGAAAAAAAAAATGCAATTGAAACTTGAGACACAAACCACAACATTAATTTTTGGAATATTTTAGGAGAAGTTTTAAAGATTTTCTCTTGATTTTTTAAACTGATAGGAAAAACTTTCTGATCGGAAATTTAAAAAAAATTAAATTGAAAGAATTAGATCCTATGCCGTACTAATCCTTGTGAATCTTGCAAAACTGGATTATTCAGATTTTGATTACACCAATGGTTGTTTACTGTGTAATCCATCTGCGAGAAAGCCAAGAACAATTAAAAATTTTAAATATCATAAGTTTCGAAATACTTCGTAATACATTTTTTATTCATGAACCCGAAATAACGCTTCTTCAATGGCGCATTTCTAAACATTTTTTGTAGTATTTTCAGGTAGGTGTTATCAAGACAATATGAATTTAAAGTCAATTTTCAAAGATGTTTATTTCTTTCATAATAAGATAATTATCGCAGATAGACATTTTTGTATTTTCAAGTATGTGTTGTTAAGACGCAAACAATTTTAATACATTTTTTTAAAAATATATTTATGCCTTTTATTGTAATAAAATTATTCCAGATAGACATGTTTGGCTTTAGATTTGTTATATCACAATATAAACTTAAATAAATGCATCTTAGCAGTACAATTTCTGATTTTAAAACATTCAATACATTTTTACAGGAGGAACTTAGTTAATTATTTTGCAGTGAGATGTTAATTATTTTTGTTGGTCACATAAAAATCATTTAAATTGCCTGGGACTATGGCCTTAGGTTCCATTACACAAACTGGTAAATTATAATTTAAAAATATTGTCAATTTATAGGTTCGTAAAAATATTATTTTTTTCATTTTATTCAGAAAACATTCAATCAATTCTTATATTAAAAATTATTTGAACTAAATGTGAAAGCTAATAGCATTTACTTGCATGTTGATAAAGTTTAGAGTAGGTAAACTGGTAACTTCTTACTAAATGGCGACTTTTTCCACTCCATTATTTTTGTTCTAGAATGTTAATGTTGAAATCCATATAATATTTGACCAACCCTCACTTAATACAGCTAATATTGATATAAAATTTAAACCATTTTCCACCTTTTATATTCATCTCTTATGAACAGTTGTCCTTTGATAGAATGCATGTATTTGGAAACAGCCCTTTTTCCTTCGTGAAGATACAGCCCATCCTTGGACGCGGCGTTAGTTTTGTAGTACACTACTTCTCCATGCTTCGTTGCTGAACGAATAGCATTCGCTACTTTTCTCACGTATTCTAAATCATCAGAATCTTCAGTGTAACACATTATTATTTTGTACTGTGAATTACTTTCCATTTGTAGTCGAGTGGGTTTTGCTGCGGAGGCCTTCAGACCTAGTATCAAGCCTTCATGATAAAGAGGCAGTAATGATTTCCAGTGGGAGTCGTGGTTGATATCTTCAGTGTATAACATCCATTTGCCACCTTGTCTGTAGGTGGCTTCTTCGAAATCATCTGGATCTGATGGCATGTAAATATATTCTTTGTCTTTGTACTGTGATGGCAATAGAATGTTGTCCATGTTTTTGCAAGAGCTGAAAAAATTTTTTAATTGTTATAAACCTTTATTCTCATAAACAAAATTTTCATAAATATAATTACGAGCAAATAAAAAAAGTATTGGCTATTGGATATTTTTATTGTATTGGTTATTAAAGTATTGGCTATGTTTATTGTATTGGTTATTAAAGTATTGCCTATGTTAAAAGTATTGGCTATTATTTTCTGTTCAAAACTATATCATTAATGTCAATATCACAGGATCCCATTTATTTCCAAGCAGCTAATTCCTCTACAAATATGGCTGAAGAAAGTACAGAGAATTCATGCAATAAATCCTACTTGTAGAACGTGACTTTTTTTACTGCTAGATAGTTAGTCCATGCTCTATGCTTTCAATGAATCCTTATCTTTTCACCATAATTAAATTTAATTTTAATACATTTCTGATAGACTGCATTCCAAAATTAAGTACATAATCATACATTGAATTTAACAGAAAATAATTTTACATTAATAATCACAAAATGTTTTATTAATTTTCTCAAATATAAAATTTATTTTAATGCATATAAAGACAATCGTTCTTTTTAAGATGATGAAACATCAGCAGTTGTAATATTAATAGTTACTAAACGTAATTTTGTTGCAAGTTATATACAATCCAATTAATTAAAATATTTTTATTATAATAATAATGGTTATATTTTATGAATTTTCTTCATTTTTCTTCATTTCTATGCTTTTGTTATCTTTATAAACAATCCACTCCGTTAGCTCATTTGATAAAAGAAAGTTTTTCAAAATCCCAATTGATATCTGTTTTTATTTTACAAAATATTACAATACCCTTAACTTTATTAATTTTAATATATAAACATTTATTTGCAAAAGATTGTGATAGCAAAAGATTGTTGTATTTTATGATTATGAGAACAATATTTTCAAAAATAATTCACTCTTGAATATTTACTTAAACAAAGATAATTTAAGGAATTTCAACAGGTAAAACTCAATTTTTATAATCGTTTATATTAAAATCTTCTTGTCAGCTATTTTTATTTCTTTTATAAAAATAATGTTAGTATCCAATAAGTTTATTTTAGCCATAATGCTAGTAAACAATCACTTCAAAGATCATTTTAAATAATAATTAATATACATTTTTATTTACTAAATAATTATTAATGATTAATTTTTTTTGTTATTTCATTAAAATAAATAAATTATTTCTAATATAAATATTTTCAAGTAACTCTATATAAAATGAAAAATAATGAACAGAAACTTAAATAAAATATAGTAGTTCTTAAAAAGTTTCAAATGTCAATAAAATTGGAAAGATAAGTTGTTTGCTTACCTGTTGGATTCAGGTGAATTTACAATAGTAATAGTTCCTCTTCATACGTCTTACAAATAAATAGGAGACAATTTAACAGAAGCATCTGAATCATCCTTTTTTTTCCGGTCACTTTACATTACGTTTGCAGATTAAGAAAATGTGATATGATTATAGAAGTCCGGTTCTAACACATGCCAAAAACCCTTTTCGCTTTTGATTGACTTATCTTTAAAAAAGCTATACATTCGTGCATCTCTATTGTTATCAATCTTAAAGTGTTTTTTTTTTCATTTTTATCTCTCTCTCTCACTCTCTTTCTGTCTGTCTACCTCTCGTGAATAATTAACGTATATATATATATTCTAATATGTGAGTGCTTTTTTTATAAAATAGTAGTATATAATATAATAATATACGTATGAAATACATCCTAATATTCATCTTTGTATGTTTATTAAATTTATTATTACATTCAGCAATGTTCAAACACCATATCTCGAGTGTTCAATGAATTAATTATATTATATTTTATATTGCTTTGCAACATAAGTAGAAAATTACAGCGTATTTTATGGGATGAAATAATAACAGTTAAATGATTTTAATGTTAATCAAGATAATATTATAAAATCGATGATTGTTTGTACAAATAACATAAAACCCCCCAATATTTTAGCATTTAAAAAGAAAAGATTTTAATGCCGATATTTTTTTTATAAAAAAAATATTAATAGAACTAAACTATATTATTAACCAAAAAATATTAGAATACTAAATAATACATAATTGTTTACACAAACAGCACCGAGAAAAAATTTGCTTTTAACATTAATAAAGAGAAAATTATTAGCTCGTAGTCATTATTTACACAAATAACCTGTTTGGAACTACATTATAACAATAACATATATACTGCATTAGCCTGAATGGTGGAGTGACTAGCGCAGTATCGGTCGGTACCACAGGTTTCTGGTTCGAGTCCCGGCGGTACCATGAATATTTGTAGTGGTTCGGAATCCACTTTAAGCCGTAGGTCCCGGTCTCCTATGGCTGTAAGAGCGTCACGGAGCAAAACTCAGACTTCTACCTACGGGTGCTCCATCACAACAGAAGCTGCTACCTTCCCCTTCAACCATGAGTCCACACGGGTTCGTGGGCTTGGTCTAGATTAGACACCTACCAAGTGGGATAAATAACAACAACGACATATATACTGCAACAGAATAATTATAATAATAGCCTCTATTGAACTACTATTCATCATTATAATACCAATAACTAATAACATGATAATGCGTTATCACTACCTTCTACATTTAAAAAAAAATTATGTATGTAAATTTACTTTTCATTGTGCTCGTGAGTAAGACCAATTTATTCCCTGATGTATGTTCATTATCTTAGACGTATTAAACTGATTATCTCATACGTTATTTTCTGGACATATTTTCAGAGGTAATAGTCACTCATCTGCAGGTGTATGGGCAATTCCTGGAGAATTTCCAAAGATTACTCCTACTCGCAAATAAATTACATATATGGTTCTTGACAACATTATGTCCACTTTAATTTCATGATAAGATTTTAATTTTGCGAATGATATGAATACTGCTAGTATTTATATACTACTGTGTCCAAAAAGTAAGATCCATTTTCAATTTAAATTTCCCGGAGCTTATGGAATTTCAATTTGTTTTTCTTTTTTAGGTTGCCGGCACTTTCATTGACATTTGTATGAAATTTGACGTCAAAATGTTCATCAGTGTTTCAGTTACGCTTGGCTTTGTGAGACGCTGAAACTGATTCCGGCGATTTTTGAAATGTCTAAATTAACTGAGCAAAGAAGTTGCATTAAATGCTGTTTGCGGAAAAGTATAGAATGTTGCAGAAGGCATTCAGGGAGCATTCATATATCGGAAAGAAATGTTTAGAAATGGTATAAACAGTTCAAAGAACGCGTTGATGACGAAGAGCCCGCTGGTCGACCATCAACCTCAACCGATGAATCTCACGTCCAAAAAATTAGAGCTTGGTGCTAGCAAACAGTCGATTTACAGTTAGAGACCTTGCTGTTGATGTTGGAATTTCAAAAGGATCGGCCAATTCCATTTTGGGCCTCAAACGCGTCAAATCTCGATTGGTACCGAAAACACTGAATGCGCCAGCTCCCACTGCATTTATTCTTCATGACCTTTTCGACAAAAATGAAACCCATATCGTTCCACAACCACCGTATTCACACCGTGCGACTTCTGGCTATTCCCTAAACTCAAAAGACCACACACTTCAAAAGACCACAAAAACTACCACTTCGGGGTCACCGTTTGAGTCGATTGAAGAGATTCAACGTGAATCGCCGCGCGCTTTGGAGGCCATCCCTGCCGATGACTTTTTAGCATGAAATAAATTTGGAAGAATGAGTTGTTCTTCGTTAATGAAATAAATTTGGAAGAATAAATAGAGTTTTTGAAAAAAAAAATAGTTAGTCTTACTTTTTGGGAACAGTAGTAATTAAAGTATATATAATTTAAAAATATGTAAATTAGTTTACATTTATTTTTAAAAAAATAATCTTAGGCCGAAAAGAAAAGAAGGTTTTAAAATACACACAAATATTTTATCTATTTAATGAAGAACAATTTTAAATTATTTTTGTAATTTGAACTTAATTCTATTTACAAAAACTAGCAACAAATCAAAGTTTAAGTTTAAAGTTTTTTTTAGCTTAAGTTTAACTTCAGATTATATGCTCTTTTGATAATTTAGTAATTTGGAAAAATCTGTACTATAGCATAAAATAAATAAATGTACATGAATTAATTCTAAAAGCTTTAAAATACGAACAAAAGTAAATTATTAAACATTCTGTAGAGTAACAAATACTTCAAATACCACAAATCTGTCGTTTCAGGAGTTTTAGGCGGAACCAATTATTGTTTGTTTATGTAAGTAGCACTTTCACATGCTCATAAACTGTCAAACTGGTATTTCTTTTAATAAAATATTTATCCGTTTCCTAGGCGGGTATGAATTTATTGAAGATTGCTTTTGTTGATTTTCATGAAACCATTCGTGGTGTCAGTTATGAGTTGCGTTTGCCGCCAATAATGTAAAATCAAAGCAAATGTTTAGTCTGCGTATAGTTTTGCAGTTGAATATTAATCAGTTAATATGCAATGCGCTGATTTCTGCTTGGTTACAACACAGGAATTATTATTAGCATAAGATTGTTAACTAAACATATTAGATCACCAAACATTGTAATTATAAATAAAGAAATATCCCCAACACAGGCACTATTCTGTTATAACGTAATGCTCAATAAGCAATTCGGGAAATAAAGTTGCTGGCTTATTTACAAATCAGGAATTCTAACATAGAAAAGGCTATTTAATGCATTATACTTCCTTAGATAATTTTTTGCTGAATGTGGGATTTTATACGGTAACAAAAATGCTTATTGATTACATTTGATATTAGCTACCAATAAAGGTTAAATGTTTTACTTTGTTGGGTACAATAATATTGACAACTAGTTTTTGTGACTTTTATTTTATTTAAAGTCATTTTTGCCTTCAAAGAAATTTGATAAAATTCTAATTTGTCCAGTCCAAGTTATTTTTTTAAACTTCTGTGAATCCTTAGAGTAATTTAACGTTATTTAGAAAAGGGGGCATATCAATGTAGGATTTGTTTGTTGGTAATCAGCAGGTGGCGACACACGGTTGCTTGTCTTTGACAGAGCCTGTTTACAATGTGGGGGAGTATTCAACTTTGAACTCTGACCCCACAAGAAGGGGACAGGACCCCGTAGATGAAGAAGGAAAAGAACGACTGGCGTTAGCGAGAGGGCAGGCTGCGTCAAGCAGCGAGAGAGTATGTTTAACCCTTAATTAATAACTGATGTAAATATCATTGTAAAATATTCGTGTCAATAAATGGCTTTATTTAAAGTAACGTCCCGTTACTGCGTTTTGTATGTCAAATCCCCTAGACACCCACTGCAAAAGTTCAGCCATTGTTAGACTGGTAAAGAAATCTACAAAAACTGTAGGTTCGGCCGGGATGAATCTATTGGAACCGGTTAAAACTCTACATCAATATCTTTGAATCATATCATCAAAATTAAAAACTTAAAACTTGAATTGAATAAAAAAGGTGGAAAGTTTAAGCTGAGAGGTCGAAAAAGCAAACTGATAAAATCTGTCATAAATGCTTCAATGAGCTGGTCTTTGAAATTGATCCTCAATATTCATATGAACTATATTCGAACCGTATGAACGATTATTTTACACATCAGTTGGCCTCGTCATTTATATAAGTATGCTAAGAACAGTCCATTGACGGAAAAGACATGGTTTTGAGAGATAACGTCAAGGGTGATTACCCCACAATTGCTTGCCCTGCAGTAGGAAACTACCAGCAAACAATATCACTTTCCGTGCAAGACACCCGATCGTCACTGAATCTTCTCGTTACTTAAAGGACTGACTGCAATGGACACCCCTATAAGTCTCACGGACGCTGCACCTCTGGCTTACATATAAGGCTTCGCCACGCGTTGTTTCCATTTTCAATAAGCCGTATTTGCAGGTGAATATCCATATTTTAAAAAGAAAGAAAAGAAATTATGAATTTTGTTTCAATATTTAAAAACAGAAAATAATTATTTTGCTAGCTCTAAGAAATGACATGAGTGTAGCGGTGAAGAATAATTGCAGTTGCCTTCTCCAATGAATCCGCACTTCGATATTTTATAAAAATATAATAGCTTATGACAATGCCCATAAAAGTAGCTATGCAATTAGCATTATGCTAACCAAATATTTGTGGCAATCCCTATCGAATACTTATGGCAATCACTACCGAATATTTGTGACAATCACTTTTATGTATTACATTCAAACAAATAATTAATGCCCCACTAAGGACTGGCTTATTTGAGAAACGAATTAAAAAACGGACTAAGAATAGAAGCATATGTATTGAACTGTGCTTGAGAAAAATGTGATCTTTCTATCACAGAAAATTGTTGCAAGGAACAGATCCTCATTCTATTAATATTTGAAGTAGACCAACTTATGCCAGACACTTAATATTAAAAAAAAAAAAAAAAAAATGAAAAAATGCGTAAATATTCTTATTTTGTGTAAATATTCAAATTTACTTTAAAAAAATCAGCATCTAACAAAATCAACAGACGCTCTTAAAAGTGAATGAAAAAGAATGAGAAAATGAAACGATACTTTTTTTTAATTTAGTACTTTTCGAATAGTTTTTAGCAATTATAATAACATTTAAAGCAGTCTACTATATTTTTTATAATTACTTTACCTTACCCCTGTACCCTGAACTATGTAATCCCTATTGTACTATTTGTATACTATTGAACTATTTGTAACCTTACCAGTTATATTAGGGTGGAATAATAATAATAATAATAAAAATAATAAAGAAAAACTTACAATTACAGAAATGCGTGAATACAATGAATTATAACACGGAAGAGAAAAATATGCTATAGCAACTAACATTAAAATAATTATGTAATAAGCGTTATACTAACCAACTAACATAAGCATAAGTGAAATGAATACAAGAGGAATTAATAATGATGATAAATTTGTGAAAAAAAAGTATGGCATGAGATACAAAATATTTTGAAGAATCAAATACTTTAGTGATTGAATAGGCGCAGATAATTCAATTTTTATTACTTTAGTATTGGTTATTTGGGATGACTGAATGTTCATTTTCCTCTAAATAGATAATTAATTTGATGATTTCCATCTGGCTCATGTGCTGTAAATTATATAGTTCTGTGCTAATGAATGTAAAATACGCAACAAAGGGATTTTAAGGTGCCATAATTCAGTAAGAGGACAAGTAACAGGTGGACTGAAAAGTTCATAGGCTGACACATAGATGGCGCTACTAGTATTAAATTCATATGATTTTTAGTTAGCCCTAACCTTCAAAAGACACGTGTATAAATTTGACAGCTGTTGCACTATTAGTATGTGAGTTATACCCCTTTTTAGTGTTCATCACGTGCAGTCCACTCGGCTGACTGTCGATTGGACTCCGGTGTGAAATGATGGAGCCATGTTTCCTCCATTGTCACATATCGACTCAAAAATTCGGGTTTATTACGATTGAACAGCTCCAAACACTGCTTAGAATCATCAGTTCGTTGTTGTTTTGGGTCTATTGTGAGCTCTGCGGGGCCACCCACTTTGAACAGAGCTTTCGCATATCCAAATATTCATTCACGATATGTTCAACACGTTCCTTTGATATCTTTAGGGTCTCAGCTATCTCAATCAACTTCACTTTACGGTTATCAGAAATTATTTTGTGGACTTTTTTGATGTTTTCGTCGGTAACAGCCTCTTTGGGGCGTCCACTGCGTGCATCGTCCTCGGTGCTCATTTCGCCTCGTTTAAATTTAACAAACCACTTCTCTACGGTTGATTTTCCTGGTGCAAAGTCCGAATAATATGTATCAAGCCAAGTCTTGGCTTCAATAGTATTTTCAATTAACACACGAAATTCCTTTATGTCCAGTTTTTCAAACTAACAAAAGTTGCTTCACTAAAAATGCTATAACTCACATACTAAGAGTGCAACAGCTGTCAAATTTATACACGTGTCTTTTGAAGGTTAGGGCTAACTAAAAATCATATGGATTTAATACTAGTAGCGCCATCTATGTGTCAGCCTACGAACATGTCAGCCCAACTGTTACTTGCATAGTAGATTGGTTCTCCAGTTTCTCTACAGGAGCATAAATCATCTTTTGTTAGATTGAATCTTTTGAAGTATGTTGGGAAAGGTCTATGCGTATTTGTAAGCATTTCTTCTCCAGATAGAGTTTTGTGGGTTTTTTTTTTAAACGAAAGTTTTGCTCTGTGTTGCTTTCATTCCAATCATCATCAATTAGTTCTTTTCAACCTTTTTTTTTCAAGTCTTTTTTTGAGAAGTGAAAACACATATGGAAGACAAATTAAGTTGCCATCCGTAACGCTTGCTTTATCAAGGCTGTCTGCTTACCTATTGCCAAATTAACATGCTTTTATCCAAAGCAAGTGGATGGAGTCATTATTTTGAGAGTTTTTGCTGTTTTCTCGTGGCATTAATAATGGGATTTTAGGATTTTAAATTTAGAGTTTCTGTTTCCTGTTATTTTATTCTAAGAAGTACAGCTTAGACGACAGGATTCTTTTTAGAAAGTTTTCTTTTCCATTAATAAATAATTTTGTCATTTTGAAACAGCATAATTAATAAAAAAACTAATTATGGAATTATAGTTGAAGTATTTATGAATGTGGATTTTGAGAATATGTCGAAATTTGTTGGGTGCACCTTAGTAGTCGCATGTAATTTGTAGTCATATCGATTAATATTGTAAATATATTTAGTCGTTTAGTGATTTGTATGAAAATCGCTTCATATTTATTTGTCAGGTATAAAGTTGGCATTCCAATAACTACTTGCCAGCCAATTAGTTTTACGAGATTATTGTTGTGAATTAAGATTTGGTAATAAAATGTAAAATATATATTACATTATATATATATATATATATACATTTTTCTTTTTAATGCAGTTGGCAAACACTTAGACAGCTTGGTCTTGGATGCCTTAAGGCAAGCGCTGCACAGACGTACTCACTTACGTACTCACTACGTACTCACTTACGTACTCACTGACGTACTTGCATTACCCAGGGGCGCGTGTAACTTGAAGATAAGCCACGGACGCGGAGTAACAATGCCCCCATGTAAAAAATATATTTGAGTTGAGATAATTATTCTTGTTTAAGGGCTGTAAGTTTGGTAACCTATATTGTTGGGCCATGTGAACTTTTTTGTACAGTATTTTTCTGCTTTCTTTATTGATGCCCGTTTGCTGCCCGACAATTCTAAAGACACAATAGTGTTTTTCAATTGCTTGTTTGATTGTTCTTTAAGATTTAAATCCAATTAAGTTTTTCTTCTTAAAGGACGAATGAGTATTTGAGGGTCTTTTTACTTGGTATTGGTACATCATTCAGTAAACTTTTGAACCAATTTTTAACTTACCAAGTAGAATGTAATTGGATTTTTGAACTGTAACAGTAAGATGGTGTTTACTGACCATATTTAGAATTTATTCAGAGCTGAAGCCGCGAATTCTTTGAGTCTCTATCTTATTTTAATTAGAATGTTGAATGCGAAGTCATCAGCAAATGCCTGCAAAAGAATAATTGCTGTTTAGGTAAAATTTAATATTTTTTCGGCTATTAAATTCGAAAATTCTGGGACACTACAAGGCTCCTTGGATAATCCATTGACAGTTAGTGAAAAATTGGTCTTTCAGTAGTCTGAATTACTAATTTTCTATTGTTAAGAACAACAAGCGGAATTTATGTAATATTAGTTTATTCACTTATTAAAAACAATTTTTATAAAGTGTTGTATATTTAACTTACCAAAGGCTCTTTTAATGTCTATTGAGATAAGAACTGAATAATTGCATTCATATTAAGAAATATTTATAAACTATGTTATTTTAATTAGCCCCGTGGTCTATTAATTTTCCTTGTATAAGTCCATATTTTGATGAGTGGATTTTGTTGGTTTGAACAAGTCTGTAGTTTGGCCTTTGAAATAACAGTTTTTAAAAAGTTTTCCTAATTTAGGAAGTAGAAAAAATTGGTAGAAAGAAATAAATACTGGGAAAAACTTAATTTTTTTCGAGAAATAGTAGAATGCTCACTCTTAAGACTTTTGGTGGAAGAGGTATTTATTTAAGATATTTAGATGTATTGATGGAAATGTTTAGACAATTGAAAAATTGCTCATTAAATACTATCGTAACCAGGAGTCTATACTTTGACCAATGTTAGAATTAATTATTTAATTCAGAATACGTTAATTAATTTTCTTAAAATGATTCTTTTATTTCTTTTTTTAAATTGTGGATTAAATTGTAAAATTTTTAAATTTCTTTTTTAAAATTAAAATTTTTTTTTAATTGTGGCGATCTTTCTTGTGGATAAAGTTTCTTAGCTGATGGAATTTGTTTCTGAAAAAGTTTTTGAAGGAAATTCAGTACAGAGAAAGAATTTTGTGTACCAAATTTTTCAACGTGATTCTCTTGAATTTAAGAATTAGTTATTTGTAAAGTACTCTTTTCTTGGAGTAAATAATTTGATTCTTGGCTCTTTCTCGCCTTCACTTTTTATATTTGTTTTCTAAAAGATTGTAATTCCTTTTTTTACTGAAAGTTCATTATTTCATCCTATAGTTATAGATGTAATAATTGCCTTTCTATCGCAATAAAAAGGCAATTATTTCAGAGAATCATCAACATAAGAATTAACAGTTTTGCAGAATTTCGGTCATTACTTCTAGTTCTTGTTTGTTGTTAGATTGCAAAATTTGTTTGATCTTTTCAGGAACCTTGGGAGCGATATGTTTAACAAATCTGTAGTTCAATCTTATTCTCAAATTTGGAATGTAGATTAATTTAACATTTACTAAAAATTTTTTTGATTACTTATACTTTATTCATTAAACGTAAGAAAAAAATATTAAATTTATAGCAAAATATGCATCGAATATTGTTTTTATCTTGTTCTTTCCTTTTTTTAATGCGATTTGCTTATAAATTCTGGGATGATATATTCTTTTCATATATTTAAGAAAAGTATGAAATATGCAATACCATCTTAACTTTATCTGTCTTGCTTATAAAAATATTCTTAGCATTTGTATGTTCATGAATAAATAACTTTTTTATTTAATATTATTCGAAAAACTCTTTGCAATGCCAGTAAGTGTTTTACTGATAATTAACAACTTATTAAATAGAAGTATTTAACTTAGAGCATGTGGGGTGAAAGTAAAGAATATTGGATTATTTTCCAAATAAGTCATAAGAATAAATAGATTCTGCTTTAAAATATGTTATTGTAAAAGAGTGTTAAATAAGATCAACTAACTACATTGGCGCTATTTTTAGCCTAATAACCACATGTCTCGACATCCTTTTAATATAAGACTTTTAATACTTTCGACATAAGTGAAGGATATACCAGACTAGCCCTCTGATTTGACAGCTCTTATCCCTCAGCATCCTCCTTATTGAATTGTCCTCCCTAAAAAGATTTACTGATTATCGTGCGGCGTTGTGTGGCGAATAAAGAGAGAAAACAGAGTAGGGATGAGAGGACGAGGAAGAAATGTAATTTCTGCGTGGTAAACAACCGGATTTTTGTAGGAAAAAGGAGTTCAGCTGGAGCTGAATATTTCCCTTAACTTAAAATCTTACACAATGAAGACCATGTTATTTTGTTTCATTTCTGCGATTTTATTTTCAGTTATTTGAAAAAAATATCACTTTCATAATTCCTTTATGGGCCTGAATGGCAGAGTGGCTGGCGCTCTGGCCGCTCGGTAACACAGGTTTCGGGTTCGAGTGCCGGCGGTGCCATGGATGTTTGTAGTGGTTCGGAATCAACTTTAAACTGTAGGTCCCGGTCTAATACGATCGTAGAGCGTTGCTTGGGCATTGTTACTCCGAGTCCGTGGCTTATCTTCAAGTTACACGCGCCCCCTGTGTAATGCAAAGTGAGTAACGTCTGTGCAGCGCTTGCCTTAAGGCATCCAAGACCAAGCTGTCTAAGTGTTTGCCAGCTGCATTATAAAGAAAAAAAAATTCCTTTATGTGGATATTGCTTAGAGAATATCTACAAATTATGTTACTCAAATTTTTAATAACCACTGTTGTTTGAGAATACAGAATAGCAGAAAAAAAAACATGTTTATAATGCATTCATAGAAGTTGAGTCGAAAATATTATTTAAGGCTCGTTCCCACTGAGGCGTGAGGCGTTGAAGCGTGAAGAGTTGACCAATCACTAGCCTCACAGCGTTCGCCTGAAAGCGGTTGAAATCCACCGCTTCGAGTTGACCAACTTTCAACTCTCAAATGCTTACTGCGTCATGTGACTTGGATTGAGCCAATAGCAGATCTGCCATCTAGTAGAAGTAACTGGAACTTCACGAGGCGTAAAGCGATTTCTGAAGTTTCGGTGAGGACGGGTCAAAAAAATTTTCTTCCCTGCCGCGTGACGCGTCGCCGCCTCACTCCTCGGTGGGAACGAGCCTTTAGTCATTTCGTCGTTGTAATTAATATCAATTTTTAAATAAGCGTTAATATTTGCTGACTGATTATTTTCGGGGAATGTTCTGTTTTCGAACGATTTCGATATTCCTGTGAAGCTTATATTTGATCTATTAATTAATGGGTAGACCATGAAACGCTAGTTTATTAATATTTCCTATAACTTAAAACGTTACACAGTGAAGACTATGCTAGGATCTGAGATTTTATTTTTGAAAAAAAAAATGTCACTTTCATAATTTCTTTATGTGATTAATGCCCAGAAAATACCTAAAAATTCAAATTATATTATTATGTGAGGGTACAGAATTGCAGAAAAAACTCACGTTTATAATGCATTCATATAAATTGAGTTCAAAATACTGTTTACTGTTTAGCCATCACTTCGTTGTAATTAATACGTTTTTAAACATGCGTTACTATTTGTAGACTAACTATTTTAAGGAAATGTTTCGTTGTCTTAAGGATAGTATGGATAGATGGAGCTTATATTTGATCTATTAATTAACGGGTAGTTCATGAAACACTAGTTTATTGACATATTTGTGGCATGTGTTTAATCTCATGGCTGTCAACATTGACTCTTCGATCGGTGAGGAAAAGATGGAACAACTTCTACATGGAATTTTTGAATAACTACTTCAAATTTTCACGATACACAGTGAAAACCCCGAGAAATCCTACCATTTAGTCAATGTGAGGCATTATGCAACAATCAATAACGCTTTTACTTTTTTAAAAATTTTCTGTACTACACATCATCAATTAATTCAAACCCACCTCTATAGTTTGACCCACTATAAACCCACCTCTATACTCAACCATTCTATAACGAATGTGATTTCTGTAAGAAAAAAAAATATTAAAATATTGACCGATGTTTTTACGAATTGTGAAAAGATTTGAATCTGGTATTTTAATAATAATAAATAAGATAATAAGGTACAATTTATAAAATGATAAATAATTTAGATTAGATAAGTTATAAAGACAAATAAATTTATATTCTTATTTGCATTATATCTGGAATATGAGCATTGGGTATAACAAAGTTATTTGTCTCATTATTTACACTTATTATATTTAAGTGTAGGGCCTGAATGGCCGAGTGGCTAGCGCTCTGGAGCTCGGTACCGCAGGCTTCGGGTTCGAGTCCCGGCGGTGCCATGGATAGTTGTAGTGGTTCGGAATCCACTTTAAAAACTGTAGGTTCCGGTTCTAATAGGAGCGTTGCGGAGGCATTGTTATTCCGCGTCCGTGGCTTATCTTCAAGTTACACGCGCCCCCTGGGTAATGCAAAGTGTGTAACATCGGTGCAGCGCTTGCCTTAAGGCCTCCAAGACCAAGCTGTCTAAGTGTTTGAGCAAAAAAAAAAAAAACCAACAAAAAAATATTTAAGTGTAAGTAATATTATTATTATGTTTAAGAAAAAGGACAAACAAATGGAAATAGTTAGAATTTAATGGTTTTACCCATCTCGTTTTTAAGTACGTATACGAATGATTTTAATACATAATTTAATCTATGAAGTTTTAATTTTGCAGTTGATGCTATTATCCCTAAGATATCGAAGAAAATGTAACTCGAAGAAATGTCTATGTGAAGATCCATTCCATGAATTAAAAATATAACTGGTAAACTTTTCTAATTACTTTGAAGTATTATCGATATTAATTATCTCATCGTTATAATTACGTATTAATTGCTGTATCATCGGTATTTTAAATGAACCAAGAAGTCACATTTTAGTTTAAAATTATACGCCTACTTACTAACTTTCCTCGACTTAGAAAGTCTTAAAAGCTTATCGGCTTAGCAAGCATTAATAACATTTCCAAATTACGACTTCATAACGTGCATAATCTTCATGTTAAGTTGTAGTATTTTAATATGCTTAACTAATATTTTTTCGCTGTGGGTATTTGGGAGTACGCAATTTAAGAAACGATGAATTAATTGTTGGCAAATCATATTCTCTAGATAGCCGTATTTAAATTCTATTTAAAGTGTGAAAGAATAATGAAGTGTAAAATGTCGGATGAAAATTGTTTATTCCTTTTTTGAGTTTGATGACGAAATAATTTCGATATGATAATACATCAATTACCCAAATTTTTGATATTTTAATAATTAACATATATTATAATAATTTTAATATTAAAAATTATGGGCCTGGATGGCCGAGTGGCTAGCGCTCTGGTACTCGGTTTCGGGTTCGAGTCCCGGCCGTGCCATGGATATTTGTAGTTGTTCGGAATCCACTTTAACCGTAGGTGCCGGTCTAATAGGATCGTAGAGCGTTGCGGGGGCATTGTTTCTCCGCGTCCGTGGCTTAACTTCAAGTTACACGCGCCCCCTGTGTAATGCAAAGTGAGTAACGTCTGTGTGGCGCTTGCCTTAAGGCATCCAAGACCAAGTTGTCTAAGTGTTTTCCAGCTGCATTAGAAAGAAAAAAAAATATTAAAATTTATTTAATAAGGAAAGATTTGTGCCTCTTTTATCTTTTGAATAAAAGTGAAAAAATATAAATATTAATACTTTCAGAATATATTAAAAAATACACACTTTAATAACTTAAATGAAATGTTTCAAAGGTAAATTTGCTACATGCTTATAACAGACACAACGATTTTCATAACTGTAAGTACAATATATTTTATAATACTACCTTATACTGAAACAAAGGAATCTAATTAGTAATAAAATAAATTAAACTATTTTAATTTCAAATCACCAAAAATAACTACTTTTATTTGTTTTTTTGTGATATAATTATATGATAAACAAAAATAATTTTTTTAAAACAATATTTTTTTTTTAAATAATATTTTATGCTGAAATATAAGACAGTTAATTTTCTCACTATTTATTAAAGTTGTTGCTTGAATTGAAATATTGCTTTTGGTGAAATATTTGAGCAGAATCTCTGATATCATTCTTTCAGCAAGTTATTTCAAATGTTTCGTCTCAAATTCATTGCAGTCTATATAAACATTCTATGTGAAGTCTGGAAAAGGAAATTTTGAAAATAAAACATATTGCATTCCATTAGTAAGGATCCACCATGCATTCCCACAAAGAACTTGGAGGTAGATCCTCCTTTCAAGGAAGGGTTGATCTTTACGTTAGACCAATTTGTCACGTTTTCTTCCCCACCCCCCCTAGTACGACCTTGAAGAGAGGAGGAAAAGAAGTATAGAGAGGAGTGACAGTTCCAGGCAGCACGTGGGGTACAAAAGTCAAAAAAGGAGTTCCAGGCAGTACGTGGAGTACAAGAGTCAAGGGAAGAGTACCAACGGAGGGTACAAAGACCCTTAAGGCTCGTTCCCACCAAGGCGAGAGACGTGAAGATTCAAGAGGCAAGCGACAACATTTTTTCGACCCCTTCACAGCGAAACGTCAGAAATAGCATTACGCCTAGTGAAGTTCCGCTTCGAGTTGAAAGTTGGGCAACTCCAAGCGGCGGACTGCAAACCGGTTTCAGGCGACCGCGGTGAGGCTAGTGATTGGTCAAATTTTTTCGCTTGCATCTTCTCGCCTTGGTGAGCACGAGCCTTTAAACGAACCGGCTTTTAAGAAGGGTTTGTAAATAATTATTAATAATTTTGTTTTGAGTGTTATGTGCTGCAGTTGTGCAGTGCTGTCTTTGCAATTTTTATAAATATGGCAAGCTAAATATCGCGTATTTATTTTAAGAAATCATTTAGTCCATCCACGAACCACACTAAATCAAGACCACATGCATATCCGGCAGTAACTTCTACTATATTTGAACAAATTATTCTTAAACGATGTCCTCAAAAGTTTTCTCTGATGTTTTGAAGTGAAGAATTTTGATACTACGTCAAAAGAGTGACGTTACAATCAATCAACACATCGATCATTTAATGTGTTCAGTGGTTAATCCAATCATCTCATTACTCAGGCAGCACAAGTCTTTTGAGCACCTGTTCAAAATATCCCAAACTTTCTTACGAGAACTAGTATGCTCATTCTGAGGATGTCTTTTTTAGGAAGATTTGAAGACATCCTGCGATGGTAGCTTTCAGGATGCCTGTTAATGGAGTAGTGAAAGATTTTCTATAGTACATACATCTATATAACCTCTATTATTAATACGTTTTATTAGTTTCACCTGGATGTTTGTTTGTAAATGAGTCTTTGGGCTCGATTTTGCCCTACTTTAAGCGATCAGATTTAATTTAAACATTGTAGACTTATCAAGGACCGACGACACTAAAATATTTTGATAAGTTTATTATCTCATCATGATTAGGATCGCCAGGATGAGTGATTTTATTTTAACTTATGAAGGACAATTTAACCCATGTAGAATGAAAGTACCTAAGACATTCAAACCTACGTGGGACTACGGTATAACAGATAACGCGCCTGACTACGGATTAGGAAATTCCCTGTTCGAATACTGGCTGGCTCGACATATTCGCATTTAGCCTTTGTTTTATTAACAATTAAATTATTGTAAGAACTATAGTTCCAGTCCTCCGTACCGAGACCTCATTTAAATATTATAGTTTAAAAACACGCTTTTAGAGTTAATCAAAGTAAGAAATAATTGCTAACATAAGAATAAAATTACTGACGAGAAAATTAATGTCACTGTCCTAAAAGCGTGGGGTGCTCGATATCAATCGTTATAATTTTTCACTAGTTTCATTCCGAAATGCAGAGTTAGTTTAAAAATGTCATACAAAGCACCCCACGCTTTTAGATCAGCGACATTCATTTTCTCGTCAGTCATTTTATTCCTATGTTAACAATTATTTTTTACTTTTTAGTTTGATTAACTCTCTAAAAGCATGTTTTTAAGTTTTTTTAAATTATAATTTTTTTTTGTTTATCATAAATGGTTCTGATGTGAAATTTGTATTGTTGCCAAATTTATTTTCGGGTGGTTGATTTTCAACAAGTATATGAGTGAAAATTCTTATAGAAAAGCTTGTAAAAAACTTTTCTTTTATTTTAAATAATATTGTTACCTTTTTTTTATGTAAATCTTAAATGCTTGTGGAATTATATGATCTCTTATAACTTTTTGAAGATGCTCATAGTTTTATCACATTAAATCTATTTAAAGAAATCTTTTCCAACAAACAATCATTTATTAAAAAATTTTTTTTAAATTTTAATGAACAAATAAATTTTAATTTTAATAAAGTATAATAATAACGATTCTCAAATATATTAAAATCATGTAAAAATATAGGCTTTTCTGTAAAAACTGTTTTAAACGTTGTATCTTAGAACAAGCATTGCAATACCTTTCCATGTAATATTCAGACTGTTTCATTTTTCTTTAACTGAAAAAAATGTTTTTAAATCCTATTTGTAGAAATATTTATGTATATGTCTGCTTTTCAAATATCATATATGTAATTTATTAGATTTTCTTCAGTTTATGTGTGAATTCTAATTGAATGATGTTTGATGAATTACATAATTACAATACGGCTTGATGGCCGAGTGGCTAGCGCTCGGTACCACAGGTTTCGGGTTCGAATTCCGGCGGTGCCGTGGATGTTTGCAGTGGTTCAGAATCCACCTAAAGCCGTAGGTCCCGGTCTAATAACATTGTAAAGCGCTATGGAGGTAGTGTTACTCGCGTCCATAGCATATCTTCAAGCTACACGTGCCCCCTGGGTAGTGCTAAATGAGTAACAGTGGTGCAGCCTTTGCCTATGGTATAAAGATTAACTGTCTCGGTATGGCCAGCTGCATTAGAAACAACAACAACATAATTACTAAGAATTTGGATATTAATATACACAGTCCAGTCACATTAATGTTACCACCACCTACTTTCGACGTCAACGTGAAATAACCCATCACAAAAGGCAGGTGGCAGCACATTGCAGTGGAGTGTATATAAAGAATACCACTTAATACCACACTCCACTTAAAGCCAGAATATACAAGAGTGTATATTTTGGCTTTTGACAGGTGGTCACATTAATGTGACTGGACTGTGTAATAATAAGTTAATATTTTTATGGTTATTAAAATAATTGTTTTCAGTAAAACAATGATAGCAAAAACACGTGCAATTGTTACAAAAAGGTGTATATGCTCTGTCCCATAATGCAACAGCCGATGAGATGCAGCGCGTAGGACGACGGGCGAATTGGTCATCTGTTTGAAGGCTTCTGGTTACATTAGAACTATGTTACGACATTGTCTTAGCATTTTCATACGCTGCTGCTGAGCCCTTTTAACCGCAGATTGATTTTAATCTTTTATTGTTTTCTATACAATGTATCGTTCATCAATTGGTGACATGTTTATTGACAAAGCACTGCAGTTTGAAAGGTCTTCCACGTCGGGAAAATAACAATTTCGTCAAAACAAGAACAGTATCAACTCTTTTTTGATGCAGTCTTTCATATTAGGACAACAAAGTTCGCTTTCAAGATTGTTTCAGTTTCTCTGGGCAACGGGCGTACCGATTACGGAGTTCCTACGTGGTTTTAAGAACCACGAAAACCTCCACATCTTAAAGTTAGTTAGAACTGTTGTAGTTGTTAAATTTAAGAGTAAAAATATAAAAGAAAAACATCTCCTGCTTGAAAACAATTAAAACAAAAGATCGAAAAAAGCAAAAGCTATCGGTACAATTAAGAGTCCGTTGACGATGCCCCCAAAAAATAATTTAAAGTTAAGGTTAAAATTAAAAATTTTAAAAATAAAATAAAATAAAAATTAAAAGAAAGTAAAAATAAAATAAAATTACATAAAATGAAACAAAATTACAAGTAATTACAAAATTCAGCAAAGCAGCAGCAAAATCAGGTCAAGAAAATCACCAAACACAACAGCTCAAAGCTCGGGCTATTTTTTGCAGTTGGAAGCGGCACCAACAGATGGCGCACACATGGCGGTTACAGTTGGCCAAAAAATACAACTGCTGTTAGGAAAAAGTCAATTTTTATTCTTTATTTACAAAAGCACAGTATTAAAATAATATATTAAAGTTAAGTATTTAAAATTAAAGTTATGACCAGAGCTATTGAATAAAAAAATTTAAAAGGAAAATAAACAAGGAAAAATTTAAACAAATTGAAAACTATTATTCAAAATAAAAGTTAAAAGTGAGATAACCAGTAGTTTAACTAAGCTTGCACATCGTAGCAAATATTTAAAAATTAAAAAAAAATAAATAAATAGCAACTCAGATTCGCTTGAATTGATTGACGTAGCTAGGAGTTCAGTTCCTCTAGAGCAGTTGTTTCAAAAGTACGATACCTCTCACCACAAGAAGTACGCAGCATGAGTTTTGGGGATATGCAAAAAAACTAAGTTTCATTGTCACTTGCAAGTGATGATCACGAACCCATTTAAATAAAAATATCGAGAATATAAAAATAGGCCATCTTACAAATTGCAAGCCTAGAACAATAAATTGGCACGAGAGTAAGAACATAGTTGTAGCCCTAATTAAAAAAAAAAGAGACAATAATTGGAAACAAGTACAGAAATAAATAAGAGAATCTTCGAATTGTATGAACAGAGCGTTTCAAACCAGATATTTTTTCGATATTACTAAAGAAATGCAATCACATAAAATAATTTAATTACCGGTTTAAAACCACTTAAAAGTTTGAAAAACGTATAAGAAACTTAAGTCAAAAATTGCTATCAATGTATGCCTTTTAGCTCGACTTTTAAGTCTTAAAATGAGCTATAGTATACACATTAATATTTTTAATAAGTGGCTATTAAAGATGTGGCATTTATTAAATTATATATTCTATTAATCTTGTAATCGATAGTCATATGTATATGTATACATATATATAATATTATATGGGATACAACTTTTAATCATTTTCGTCTTAGAGGCGATCAAAAATATTTGCCGATCATTAGTCTAGACTGACTCAATGTGGCATTTTGATTCTTGCAATAAAACTTTTGAGTTATATGAAAATTTCTTTAGTGGAATGGTATACTACTGTGCCCAAAAAGTAAGACATTTTTTTTTGAAACTCTTTTATTCTTCCAAATTTATTTCATCGCCTTCTAAGTAATCCCCTCCGGACACAATGCATTTATGCCAACTTTTTTTCCAATCCTCAATGCATGCTAAAAGGTCATTGACAGGGATGGCGTTCACAGCACGCGGCGATTCACATTGAATCTCTTCAAACGACTCAAAACGGTGTCCCTGGAGTGGTCTTTTAAATTTAGGGGATAGACAGAAGTCGCACGGTGTGAATATGGTGGTTATAGAACGATATGGATTTCATTTTTGGCGAAAAAGTCACGAAGAATCTATGCAGTGTGAACTGGCGCATTTAGTGTTTTCGGTACAAATCGAGATTTGACGCGTTTGGGGCCCAAAATGGAATTAACCGACCCTTTTAAAATTTCAACATCATCTCTAATTGTAAATCGACGGTTTGCAAGTAAAAAATCTTAAATTTTTTGGTCTTGAGCTTCGTCGGTTGAGGTTGATGGTCGGCCAGAGGTCTCTTCGTCTTCAACGCATTCTCTGCCTTCTGTGAACTTTTTATACCACTCTCAAACATGCTGACCGAATGCGTTCTGCAACATTCTGTACGTTTCCGCAAACAAAATTTAACGCAAGTTCTTTGCTCAATGAATTCAGACATTTCAAAAAACGCTGGAATCAGTTTTAGCTTCTCACAAAGCCAAGTGTAACTCAAACACTAAGGAATATTTTGACGTCAAATTTCACACAGATTGAAAATTGAAATTGAAATTCCATAAGTCCCGGGGATATTATATTGAAAATTGGTCTTACTTTTTGGACACAGTAGTATTGCAATTTGTTGTTTGTAAAAGTTTTTAAACTCTTTACTTAATCCCATAATGTAGTGTCACCAACCACTTCTTGAGATACCCAGACATCTATCAACAATCTCAGTACACAGCTCTTCCTATTTGGCTGCGCTTGCAGACAGCTTTATCTGCATAATGCGCAAATGCTTTTAGCTAATAATGCATGTCTACTTTGGAATTAGATTCAAGGGGATTACTTAAGCTGGTTTCTGCTCAAAATATCAGTGAACTAAATCAGCATAATCATGAATGGGATGATAATCTAGTGCAAAATGACTATGCCTTTCAAGACGTAGTACATGATTGCACTCCTTAGTAGTAAATTGAGGAGTAAGGGATCGTATTTGGAAATTGTAGGAAAAAAAGCTAAATTTTTTAAATAAAATAATGGAGTATTACTGATATAAAAAGAAAATACTACTGTGTCCAAAAAGTGAGACCCATTTTCAATTTAAAATTCCCGTGGCTTATGGAATTTAAATTTTTTTTTCTTTTTTAGATTGCTGGCACTGTCCTTGACACCTGTGTGAAATTTCAAGTCAAAATATTCATTAGTGTTTGAGTTACGCTTGGCTTTGTGAGAAGCTAACAGTGATTCCGGCGATATTTGAAATGTCTGAATTAATTGTGCAAAAAACTTGCATTGAATTTTGTTTGCGGAAACGTATAGAATGTAGCAGAAGGCATTCGCTGAGCATTCCTATATCGGAAAGAAATGTTTAGATTACGTGTTTATATTAAATGTTTATATTACAAGAGGTTGTATAATATTGTTAATAATAGTAAATATCATTCATTGAAATAGTAATAAAACATGACTGAAAAATATCTTCACTGAAAAAATGTCCCTTAAACACCATTTCTTTACATCTTCTATACAATATTTATGGGTACAGTTTCCAAGATAAAAAAAATTCTTCTAAGACCAAATATCATAGCTTTTTTTTCAGTCATAGAAATGAATATTCCAGCTTAAATTTGTTATCAGATTAAAAGCTGCTGACGTCAGTCGTCAGAAACAACAACAAAAATAAAATGTTTCAAATCAGTGCTAACGATTAATTGCAAACTTAATTACGCAAGCGTAAGAAGAATTTAAAAAATGTTTTTCAAGTATTCTGGATTCTGTGATGTATGCTGATGACGAAGATAGTTGCTCTTAGGCATCGCTTAAGAGTATTCACTTCAGGGTTATTTAAATATTAGTAGTAAGAGGGAAAAAAAAGACAAAAATTGTATTGTGCCTTAAAATCCTGTATACTAAAAATTTTTAATGAATCAGTGAGCATTCATTTAGAAATAAGGTACTTACGTACTAACGGTACCTTGGCGACAGACTTGGCGTTGTTAAGTGCCGCCAATGGAACCCCTGCAGATTTGGCGCTTTTTAAGTGGCGGCAATCTTAACGGCTGTAGATTTGCTGAGTTTCGACACCATATTGTTGTGATACGAAAATGAGTATTTGGGATTTGCCAGAAACGGAGCATGATGCAATTTTATTTTTCCAGGATCGAAATATTTTACCAAAACAACGAAAATGTCCCAATTCCCATGACATGAAACTTTATTTAGGTGAACGTAAGTTTTGGAAATGCAATTTCAGTCAGTGTGCTCATCATGTGGGATTCCGAAAAGACAACTGGTTTGAAGGAAGCAGAATTCCATTTCGTACAGCTTTGAGATTCATATACTGCTGGTGCGAGGAGTTGACGTCGATTAAATTTTGTGAAAAGCAACTTGATATATCGGATAAAACTGCTTTAGATTGGAACAATTACATTCGTGAATTATGTGTCTTGGATATGGTGAATAAACCAAAAAAAAAAAGGTAGGTGGACCAGATTGCATTGTGGAAATTGATGAAAGTTTGTTTATTAAACGTAAAAGTCGTGGTGGTCGGCATTTTTAAATCGTTTTGATTTTAAATGAAGTATTTTATATATTTTATCGTTTTGATTTTAAAGGAAGTGTTTTATATATTTTATTGTTTTGAATAAAAATATTTTGAAAGCGTTTTGATTGTTTTTTAAGTGTGAATTGGCGCCACTTAAAAACCGCCAAATCTGTAGCGGCGGTTGGCGCGTTTTCACTAATTGTCGCCAAGGTACCGTTAGTACGCAAGTACCAGAAATAAAGTAAAACTATAAGATTTAAGCATAAAAAAAGAAATTGTTTTAAAATGCAATTTCGTGTTCTGTAATGAAGTGATTTGTGAAAGGTCCGAACTAAGAACTAAAAAACATCAAGTGGGAAATTTTACAAATGAAAAATTGTAAAAAGGTATTTTCATTAATCTTTTTAATTTGTTGATGGAGGAAGTTTAGAATCAGTGACTCTGAAAAAAAGAAGCAATACAATGATAGATTTGAACAGTTTTTATCAGATATTCTCAGAAAATTAAAAATGTTTCGATTACTGTGAACAACCGTCTACAATAGGGCCGTTTGGCTTGAACGTTTTTTGGGCCCGTGAGATTTGTCACACTTTTACAAAATATATTTATTTTATAATGGCCAAAATAGTGAAAACCAATGTATTAAAAAATACATTATTAGTGCATCCATATGATCCAACTTGAGAAATCTGGCACAAAAAGTTGTTACTGATTTTGGTTCAACTTACACCTGCGATTTTTTTTTTTTTTCGAAAATAAAATTGACCAAATACAAAACATGCTCAAACATAACGGACTCTAACCTGAAACACCCATTACGATGTGCAAATACCAAAAACGAGATAGATTTGTAAAAGCTAAATGAAAGAGTGGAAAAACAAATATCGCACTAGTAAAATAAATATTTTTTAATGATTTCATTTTTTCTATTTCGCTTATATTTTTATATTTCATATTTAGTGTTATATTTTTTTTACAACATGAGTTTAGTATCATTATTATTATATGATCTATGCTTACATGTAAGAATAATAGTAAACACAATACTTGTTTACAATACACAATATTATGTTTCAATTTTTTACTCTAAAAAATGTCCATAGTGAGTCTCAATCTAATATGGGGATATATAATTTTGTATGTAACCTGCGGAGTTAGGATACATTTCCAAAGTGGACAGCTAGGTCATTTGGGTTGGCCACCCCTGGTCGAGAAAATGTTTATTAGGCCTATTATAAAATGAGTTTAAAATTTAATTTCATAAATTCTTGACAGCTTCAGGGGAAAAACAGAGGATGAATATCACTTAGATTTAAGACTTTTTTGTGTAACCATTACTGCGACGTTAATTGTCTGGCTTGATCAGTTAAGTAAACTCACGGACAACGTTAATGTCCTGAAATGGTATTTAAATTTTTTAATATGTAAATTTAATTTTGACATGATAAAAAATTATTAAAAGAAATGCTATGCATTATTATATAAAAGATGTTAAATATTATTATACAAGATTATTGAAATGCTATGCTATATATTAAGAAATGTACAGAAAGCTTTCCCTTAAAGATTTGCTCATGGTAAGTTCTTGATGGGGATGTTCTGTTCATGCATGAAAAACAGAGGATGAATATCACTTAGATTTAAGACTTTTTTGTGTACCATTACTGCGACGTTAATTGTCTGGCTTGATCAGTTAAGTAAGCTCACGGACAACGTTAATGTCCTGAAATAGTACATCTGGTGCTACATCTCCAGAAGGACATAAATGATATTAAAAGTGAAGACTTGTTTTACGTGCTGTCAAACACTTTCTCATGCTCAGTGGCAGTATGACGCTAGGAGTCGTAGTGAATATTGTTCGTATTGATGAGTAACCCTGTTATATTGTCAAAACAGTTTATTTCTTATAAGAAACTACCAAATTTAAGCGAAAGTCTGCTAATTACTATATGAATTTTATCATTGCATAATAAATTTGAAGGAATGTATTAATAACGCATCGCAGATTCTAATTTTTCTTATTACTATTAAAAACGTTTAAAATTGGTTTCCTGTTAAATCTTGATGATCTTATTTAACGAAATTATTAAAAAGAGATGCTATATAGTATTACACAAGATTATTGAAAAGAGATGGTATATATATTATTATATAAGAATTTTGAAATAATGCTAGATATCATGATACAAGATTATTGAAAAGATATGATATATATTAAGAAATGTAAAGAAAGCTATTTTTTCTCCTTAAAGATTAGCTCATGGCAAGTCCTTGATAGGAATATTCTGTTATTGCATGCTACATCTCCAGAAGGACATAAATGATATTAATAGTGAAGACTTGTTTTATAAGCCATCACATACTGTCAAAACAATTCACCTTGGGGTGAAAGTCTTCTAATTAGTATATGAATTTTATCATTCCATAGTAAATTCGATAGAATATATTAATAACAAATCGTAGAGTTACATACGATTGTTGGAAATTAGCTCAAAATCTACACTTTCGAAATCTTTTGTTTTATAAAAAGAATTACAAAACCAAACTTGCTGAAATATATATATTACAACTCAAGCGTGTGGCTCGGTGGTGCAGGGGTATGATTCTTGCTTCGGGTGCGAGAGGTCCCGGGTTCAAATCGCGGCCGAGCCCACTGTTTATTTTGTCCGTGTGGAACTGAGATGATGGAAAAATTATGACGACTCTTATATTTAAACGAAATCTGCTAAATTCGATTGCTGGAAATTAGCTCAACATCTGCACTTTCGAAATCTTTTGTTTTATAAAAAGAATTACAAAACCAAACTGGCTCAAATATATATAGTACAACCCAGGCGTGTGGCTCGGTGGTCTAGGGGTATGATTCTCGCTTCGGGTGCGAGAGGTCCCGGGTTCAAATCCCGGAAGAGCCCACTGCTTGTTTTGTCAGTGTGGAACTGAGATATTAAAAAAAATATGACGACTCGTATATTTAAACAAAATCTGCTAAATTCGGTTGCTAGAAATTAGCTCAAAATCTACACTTTCGAAATCTTTTGTTTTATAAAAAGAATTACAAAACCAAACTGGCTCAAATATATATAGTACAACTCAGGCATGTGGCCCGTTGGTCTAGGGGTATGATTCTCGCTTCGTGTGCGAGAGGTCCCGGGTTCAAATCCCGGCCGAGCCCACTGTTTGTTTTGCCAGTGTGGAACTGAGATATTGGAAAAAATATGACGACTCGTATATTTAAACGAAATCTGCTAAATTCGATTGCTGTAAATTAGCTGAAAATCTACACTTTCGAAATCTTTTGTTTTATAAAAAGAATTACAAAACCAAACTTGCTGAAATATATACATTAAAACACAAGCGTGTGGCTCGGTGGTGTAGGCGTATGATTCTTGCTTCGGGTGCGAGAGTTCCCGGGTTCAAATCCCGGCCGAGCCCACTGTTTATTTTGTCTTTGTGGAACTGAGATGATGGAAAAATTATGACGACTCTTATATTTAAACGAAATCTGCTAAATTCGATTGTTGGAAAATAGCTAAAAATCTGCACTTTCGAAATCTTTTGTTTTATAAAAAGAATTACAAAACCAAACTGGCTCAAATATATATAGTACAACCCAGGCGTGCGGCTCGGTGGTCTAGGGGTATGATTCCCGCTTCGGGTGCGAGAGGTCCCGGGTTCAAATCCCGGCTGAGCCCACTGTTTGTTTTGTCTGTGTGGAACTGAGATGATGGAAAAATTATGACGACTCTTATATTTAAACGAAAGCTGCTAAATTCGATTGTTGGAAAATAGCTAAAAATCTGCACTTTCGAAATCTTTTGTTTTATAAAAAGAATTACAAAACCAAACTGGCTCAAATATATATAGTACAACTCAGACGTGTGGCTCGGTGGTCTAGGGGTATGATTCTCGCTTCGGGTGCGAGAGGCCCCGGGTTCAAATCCCGGAGGAGCCCACTGTGTGGTTTGTCAGCATGGAACTGAGATATTGGAAAAAATATGAAAACTCGTATATTTAAATGAAATCTGCTAAATTAGATAGCTGGAAATTAGCTCCAAATCTAAACGTGCGAAACCTTTGTTTTATAACAAGAATTACAAAACAAAACTTACTCAAATATATATATATTACAACTCCGGCGTGTGGCTCGGTGGTCTAGGGGTATGATTCTAGCTTCGGGTGCGAGAGGTCATGGGTTCAAAGCCCGGCCGAGCCCAATTTTTCTTTGTCATTGTGGAACTGAGATGAGGGAAAAATTATGCCAACTCTTATATTTAAACGAAATATGCTAAATTCGATTGTTGGAAAATTAGCTCAAAATCTACACTTTCGAAAACTTTTGTTTTATAAAAAGAATTACAAAACCAAACTTACTCAAATATATATATTACAACTCAGGCGTACCGGTTGGCGGTCTAGGGGTATGATTCTCGCTTCGCGGGCGAGAGATCCCGAGTTCAAGTCCCGGTCGAGCCCAATGTTTGTTTTGTCAGTGTGGAACTGAGATGATCGAAAAACTATGACGACTCTTATATTTAAACGAAATCTGCTAAATTGGATTGCTGGAAATTAGCTCAAAATCTACACTTTGGGAAACGTTTGTTTTATAAAAAGAATTACAAAACCAAACTTGCTGAAATATATATATTACATCTCAAGCTCGTAGTGTAGGGGTATGATTCTAGCTTCGGGTGCGAGAGGTCGCGGGTTCAAATCCTGGCCGAGCCCACTGTTTGTTTTGTCAGTGTGGAACTGAGATATTTGAAAAAATATGACGACTGGTATATTTATACGAAATCTGATAAAATTCGATTGCTGGAAATTAGCTCAAAATCTACACTTTCGAGATATTTTGTTTTTATAAAAAGAATTACAAAATCAAACTTGCTGAAATATTATATAAAAGAATGATTCTCGCTTCGGGTGCGAGAGGCCCCGGTTTCAAATCCGGAGGAACTGTTTGTTTTGTCAAAACTGAGATATTGGAAAAAATATGACGACTCGTATATTTAAACAAAATCTGCTAAATTCGATTGCTAGAAATTAGCTCAAAATCTGCACTTTCGAAATCTTTTGTTTTATAAAAAGAATTACAAAACCAAACTTTCTGAAATATATATATTTCTACCCATACATGTGGCTCGGTGGTCCAGGGGTATTATTCTCGCTTCGGGTGCGAGAGGTCCCCGGTTCAAACCCCGGCCGAGCTCACGGTTTGTTTTGTCTGTGTGGAACTGAGATGAGCGAAAAATTATGACGACTCGTATATTTAAACGAAATCTGCTAAATTCGATTGTTGGAAATTAGCTAAAAATCTGCACTTTCGAAATCTTTTGTTTTATAAAAAGAATTACAAAACCAAATTGGCTCAAATATATATATTACAACTCAGGCGTGTGGTTCTTTGGTCTAGGGGTATGATTCTCGTTTCGGGTGTGAGAGGTCCCGGGTTCAAATCCCGGACGAGCCACTGTTTGTTTTGTCAGTGTGGAACTGAGATGATGGAAAAATTATGACGACTCTTATATTTAAACGAAATCTGCTAAATTCGGTTGCTAGAAATTAGCTCAAAATCAAACTTGCTGAAATATATTACAACTCATGCGTGTGGCTCGGTGGTGTAGGGGTATGATTCTTGCTTCGGGTGCGAGAGGTCCCGGGTTCAAATCCCGGCCGAGCCCACTGTTTATTTTGTCTTTGTGGAACTGAGATGATGGAAAAATTATGACGACTCTTATATTTAAACGAAATCTGCTAAATTCGATTGTTGGAAATGAGCTCAACATCTGCATTTTCGAAATCTTTTGTTTTATAAAAAAGAATTACAAAACCAAACTGGCTCAAATATATAAATTACAACTCAGGCGTGTGGCTCGGTGGTCTAGGGGTATGATTCTCGCTTCGGGTGCGAGAGGTCCCGGGTTCAAATCCCGGCCGAGCGCACTGTTTGTTTTGTCAGTGTGGAACTGAGATATTGGAAAAAATATGACGACACGTATATTTAAACGAAATCTGCTAAATTCGATTGCTAGAAATAGCTGAAAATCTACACTTTCGAAATCTTTTGTTTTATAAAAAGAATTACAAAACCAAACTTGCTGAAATATATATATTACAACACAAACGTGTGGCTCGGTGGTGTAGGGGTATGATTCTCGTTTCGGGTGCGAGAGGTCGCGGGTTCAAATCCCGGCCGAACCCACTGTTTGTTTCGTTAGTGTGGAACTGAGATGATCGAAAAACTATGACGACTCGTATATTTAAATGAAATGTGCTAAATTCGATAGCTGGAAATTAGCTCCAAATCTAAACGTGCGAAACCTTTGTTTTATAACAAGAATTACAAAACAAAACTTACTCAAATATATATATTACAACTCATGCGTGTGGCTCGGTGGTCTAGGGGTATGATTCTAGCTTCGGGTGCGAGAGGTCATGGGTTCAAAGCCCGGCCGAGCCCGCGGTTTGTTTTGTCTGTGTGGAACTGAGATGAGGGAAAAATTATGACGACTCTTATATTTAAACGAAATCTGCTAAATTCGATTGTTGGAAATTAGCTCAAAATCTACACTTTCGAAAACTTTTGTTTTATAAAAAGAATTACAAAACCAAACTGGCTGAAATATATAAATTACAACTCTGGCGTGTGGCTCGGTGGTCTAGGGATATGATTCTCGCTTCGGGTGTGAGAGGTCCCGGGTTCAAATCCCGGCCGAGCCCGCGGTTTGTTTTGTCTGTGTGGAACTGAGATGAGGGAAAAATTATGACGACTCTTATATTTAAACGAAATCTGCTAAATTCGATTGTTGGAAATTAGCTAAAAATCTGCACTTTCGAAATCTTTTGTTTTATAAAAAGAATTACAAAACCAAATTGGCTCAAATATATATAGTACAACTCAGGCGTGTGGTTCTTTGGTCTAGGGGTATGATTCTCGTTTCGGGTGTGAGAGGTCCCGGGTTCAAATCCCGGACGAGCGCACTGTTTGTTTTGTCAGTGTGGAACTGAGATGATGGCAAAAATTATGACGACTCTTATATTTAAACGAAATCTGCTAAATTCGATTGTTGGAAATTAGCTCAACATGTGCACTTTAGAAACTTGTCTCTTATAAAAAGAATTACAAAACCAAACTTGCTGAAATATATATAGTACAACTCATGCTTGTGGCTCGGTGGTCTAGGGGTATGATTCTCGCTTCGGGTGCGAGAGGTCCCGGGTTCAAATCCCGGCCGAGCGCACTGTTTGTTTGGTCAATGTGGAACTGAGATATTGGAAAAAATATGACGACTCGTGTATTTAAACGAAATCTGCTAAATTCGATTGCTAGAAATAGTTGAAAATCTACACTTTCGAAATCTTTTGTTTTATAAAAAGAATTACAAAACCAAACTTGCTGAAATATATAAATTACATCTCAAGCTCGTAGTGTAGGGGTATGATTCTAGCTTCGGGTGCGAGAGGTCCCGGGTTCAAATCCCGGCCGAGCCCACTGCTTGTTTTGTCTGTGTGGAACTGAGATGATGGAAAAATTATGACGATTCTTTTATTTAAACGAAAGCTGCTAAATTCGATTGTTGAAAATTAGCTAAAAATCTGCAATTTCGAAAACTTTTGTTTTATAAAAAGAATTACAAAACCAAACTGGCTCAAATATATATAGTACAACTCAGGCGTGTGGCTCGGTGGTTTAGGGGTATGATTTTCGTTTCGGGTGCGAGAGGCCGCGGGTTCAAATCCCGGAGGAGCCCACTGTTTGTTTTGTCAGTGTGGAACTGAGATATTGGAAAAAATATGACGACTCGTATATTTAAACAAAATCTGCTAAATTCGGTTGCTAGAAATTAGCTCAAAATCTACACTTTCGAGATATTTTGTTTTATAAAAAGAATTACAAAATCAAACTTGCTGAAATATATATATTACAACTCATGCGTGTGGCTCGGTGGTGTTATGATTCTTGTTCAGTCCCGGGTTCAAATCCCGGCCGAGCCCACTGTTTTTTTTGTCTTTGTGGAACTGAGATGATGGAAAATTATGACGACTCTTATATTTAAACGAAATCTGCTAAATTCGATTGTTGGAAATGAGCTCAACATCTGCACTTTCGAAATCTTTTGTTTTATAAAAAGAATTACAAAACCAAACTGGCTCAAATATATAAATTACAACTCCGGCGTGTGGCTCGGTGGTCTAGGGGTATGATTCTCGCTTCGGGTGCGAGAGGTCCCGGGTTCAAATCCCGGCCGAGCGCACTGTTTGTTTGGTCAATGTGGAACTGAGATATTGGAAAAAATATGACGACTCGTGTATTTAAACGAAATCTGCTAAATTCGATTGCTAGAAATAGTTGAAAATCTACACTTTCGAAATCTTTTGTTTTATAAAAAGAATTACAAAACCAAACTTGCTGAAATATATAAATTACATCTCAAGCTCGTAGTGCAGGGGTATGATTCTAGCTTCGGGTGCGAGAGGTCCCGGGTTCAAATCCCGGCCGAGCCCACTTTTTTTTTTGTCTGTGTGGAACTGAGATGATGGAAAAATTATGACGATTCTTTTATTTAAACGAAAGCTGCTAAATTCGATTGTTGAAAATTAGCTAAAAATCTGCACTTTCGAAATCTTTTGTTTTATAAAAAGAATTACAAAACCAAACTGGCTCAAATATATATAGTACAACTGAGGTGTGTGGCCCGGTGGACTAGGGGTATGATTCTCGCTTCGGGTGCGAGAGGTCCCGGGTTCAAATCCCGGCCGAGCCCACTGTTTGTTTTGTCTGTGTGGAACTGAGATGATGGAAAAATTATGACTGTTCTTATATTTAAAGCAAAGCTGCTAAATTCGATTGTTGGAAATTAGCTAAAAATCTGCACTTTCGAAATCTTTTGTTTTATAAAAAGAATTACAAAACCAAACTGGCTGAAATATATATAGTACAACTCAGGCGTGAGGCTCGGTGGTCTAGGGGTATGATTCTCGCTTCGGGTGCGAGAGGTCCCGCGTTCAAATCCCGGAGGAACCCACTGTTTATTTTGTCTTTGTGGAACTGAGATAATGGAAAAATTATGACGACTCTTATATTT
>BPLQ01014929.1:0-157453 GCA_021605075.1 Caerostris darwini
AGATGGCGATTGACGCGGAAGAATTTAACAAGAGATTTTTCTTGTCATTCAAGATTCATTTTTAACATCAGCGCTTCTTTCCTTGCAAAGCCAGCGAGAGATCTCTCAATTTATTGAAGAAGACAGTTGCATGTGCATGTGTGGCGAAAAATCTTCCATGGACACAATACAATTTAAAGTACTTTTGAGATGGTTTTTAAAAGCAAATCGTGAGTCATTTTTGGCTTTTTTGGTTTTAGTAAAAGATTTTGGGAAAGGATCGTTGCTATTTACATGGCTTATGTTGGAAGACGCATCGTTCAGTGAATTTTGGTTGGATAATGTGCTTCGTGAGCAACCAAACATTTTGGAATAGATCATTTAGTGTGATGATATTTAGAAAGGAAAAAAGGAATTCTATAATATTGTAAAATTGGGTTATACTTATTTTAGAGCTTAAAGTAAACTTTAGGTCTAAATCTTATTAAAAGAATTTGGTATGTTATTATTCTATTATACATTTTTGCATCTTAATATTCCAGCTCGGCCTTCATTTATTAAAATATTAATTGTCGATATTAATTTATTCTAATTTATTTAAATTTGTAGCATTACCATGTCTTTTTTTGAAATAAATAACAATGTTTGTAAATAAAAATATTTTCATATTTTTTTTTACATCAGAAAATTACTAACATAAAATTTGCTTATTCTACCAAAGAATACTACAAACCATTGGTAAGACATTAAATTTATGATGAAATCTAGAAATTTAGAATAAACCAATAAATATGCAGCAAGATTTTCAATAGGTTAAATTTCTAATTTTTATTTAAATGCCAAAGATTGATTAATCTTAAAATTGGATTAATATGTACGGGGTAATAAATATAAAATTTTAATGTGATATTTATTCTTTACACTAAATACGTTGCTTAAAATTATCAAGGGAATATTAATCAGTTTTACGTTTTGGAATGTAGCAGCAGTAGAATTAATGTAAGAAAAAGGGCAATAATAGAATGATGGAATATAAAAATAGTAGTAGCAGTAGTAAAATGATAAAATGTATTCAACTGTAAATTCACTATCAAAATAAACGATAAACGGGAAGGTTTTGCGAAGGATTATTTTGGCAAATAACATAGAATTTAATTTTTTTTCTATTGTAACGATATGATTCTAAGTATATTTGAAGGAGTCACAGACAATAAAAGATTTAAAACTTCAACAATCCATATTCATGACATCGTTACTTGTTTTAAAAAACTTTTGAACATCCACGTAGAAACTGTAACACACTATCTAAGTCAAAGATAGGGATAAAATGCCACGAAAGAGGATTTACGTCAACTTACCAAACACATCTCTTGCAAAAGAAAATGACAAATCCTTCCCCAAGACAAGAGGGATGATGGCGATTGACGCGGAAGAATGTAACAAGAGATTTTTCTTGTCATTCAAGATTCATTTTTAACAACAGCACTTCTTTCCCTTCGAAGCCTGCGAGAGATCTCTCAATTTATTGAAGAAGACAGTTGCATGTGCATGTGTGGCGGAAAATCTTCCACGGACACAATACAATTTAACGTACTTTTGAGATGGTTTTTAAAAGAAAATCGTGAGTCCTTTTTGGCTTTTTTTTTTTGGTTTTAGTAAAAGATTTTGGGAAAGGATCGTTGCTATTGACATGAGGCTTATGTTGGAAGAGGCCTACTTCACTGAGTTTTGTTAGCGTAACGTGCTTAGAGAGCAACGAGACGTTTTGGAATCGATGGTTTCATGTGATGATTTCTTACTAAAGAAAAAGGGAATGCTATTATACTGTAAAATCGGTTTATACTTATTTTAGAGCTTAAAATAAACCGTAGGTCTAAATATTATTCAAAAGAATTTGGTATGTTATTATTCTATTACGCGTTTTTGCAACTTATTATTCCAACTCGGCCTTTATTTATCAAAAGATTAATTGTCGATAATCATTCATTCTAATTTATTTAAATCTTAAGACGCGTTGCCATATCTTTTTTTGAAATAAATATCAACGTTTATAAAAAAAAAATACATAATATATTTTTTTACATCACAAAATTTTCCTAATCTCTATCAATAAATAACAAACCATTGTTTAAATTACTGCCATTGTTGGAACTAAATTTATAATGAAATATGAAAATTTAACATGAAACAATATGGAGAAATATTTTCAATAGGTTCAATTTCTAATTTTTATTTAAATGCCAAAGATTAAATAATAATTGGATTAATTATGCAATGGTTAATAAATATAAATAGTCACAGATAATAAACGATTTAAAACTTCAATAATCCATATTCATGACATCGTTACTTGTTTTAAAAACCTTTTGAACACTCGCGTAGAAACTGGAACACACTGTCTAAGTCAAAGATGGGGATAAAATGCCACGAAAGAAGATTTACGTCAACTCACCAAACACATCTCTTGCAAAAGAAAATGACAAATCCTTTCCCAAGACAAGACGGAAGATGGAGATTGACGTGGAAGAATGTAACAAGAAATTTTTCTTGTCATTCCAGATTCATTTTTAACAACAGCGCTTCTTTCCCTACAAAGCCAGACAGAGATCTCTCAATTTATTGAAGAAGACAGTTGCTGTGCATGTGTGGCAGAAAATCTTCCACGGACACAATACAATTTAACGTACTTTTGAGATGTTTTTTAAAAGCAAATCGTGACTTATCATTATTATTTTTTTTTTGTTTTAGTAAAAGATTTTGGGAAAGAATCGTTGTTATTGACAGGAGACTTATGTTGGGAAACGCATTCTTCAATGAATTTTGGTAGGATAACGTGCTTCAAGAGCAATGAATCGTTTTGAAGTCGATGGTTTCATGTGATGATTTCTTACTAAATAAAAAGGGAATTCTATAATATCGTAAAATTGGCTTATACTTATTTTAGAGTTTAAAATAAACTTTAGGTCTAAATCTTATTCTAAAGAATTTGGTATGTTATTATTCAATTACGCTTTTTACATCTTATCATTCCAAACTCGGCCTTTGTTTAATAAAAGATTTATTATCGATTATAATTTTTTCTAATATATTTACCTTTCGTAGCGTTGCCATATCTTTTTTTGAAATAAATAACGTTGAAAACGAAAAATATGAAAGGATGTTTTTTTTACATCAGAAAATTGCATCTAACACAAAATTTGCTTAATCTATCAAAGAATATTACACACCATTGGTAAGATTCTAAATTTGTAATGAAATCTGAAAATTTTAAAATGACTCAATAAGTATAGAGCAAGTTTTTCAATAGATTCTACTTTAAATTTTTATTTAAATACCAGGCTAATTAATCATACAATTATTTAATTATGCAATGGGTAATAAATATAAAATTTTGACGTTATATTCATTCTTTACAATAAATACGTTGCTAAAAATTATCAAGGAAATATTAACCAGTTTTACGTTTTGGAATGTAGCAGCAGTAGAATTAATGTAAGAAAACTGGCAATAGTAGAAAGATAGAATGTAAAAATAGTAGTGCAGTGGTAAAATGATAAAATGTATTCAAATGTCAATTCAATATCAAAATAAAACATAAAAGTTGACATTTTGCCAAGGATTAAATTGGCAAGTAACATAGATTTTAATTTTTTTTTTCTTCTACTGTAACGATACGATTCTAAGTATACTTGAAGGAGTCACAGATAATAAAAGATTTAAAACTTCAACAATCCATATTCATGACATCGTTACTTGTTTTAAAAACCTTTTCAACATCCACGTAGAAACTGCAACAGTTTTAACACAAAACTATCTAAGTCAAAGATAGGGATAAAATGCGACGAAAGAGGATTTACGTCAACTTACCAAACACATCTCTTGCAAAAGAAAATGATAAATCCTTCCCCGAAACAAGAGGGAAGATGGCAATTGACGCGGAAGAATGTAACAAAAGATTTTTCTTGTCATTCAAGATTCCTTTTTAACAACAGCGCTTCTTTCCCTGCAAAGCCAGACAGAGATCTCTCAATTTATTGAAGAAGACAGTTGCATGTGCATGTGTGGCGGAAAATCTTCCACGGACACAATACAATTTAACGTACTTTTGAGATGGTTTTTAAAAGTAAATCGGGAGTTATTTTTTGTTTTAGTGAAAGATTTTGGGAAAGAATCGTAGCTATTGACATGAAGCTTATGTTGGAAGACGCATTCTTCACTAAGGTTTGTTAGGATAATGTGCTTCGTGAGCAACGAAACGTTTTGGAATCGATGGTTTCATGTGATGATTTCTTACTAAAGAAAAAGGGAATTCTATATTGTAGAATCGGTTTATACTTATATTATGGCTTAAAATAAACTTTAGGTCTAATTCTTATTCAAAAGAATTTGGTATGTTATTATTCTATTACGCTTATTTGCATCTTATCCTTCCAACTCAGCCTTTATTTAGTAAAAGATTGATTATCAATTATAATTTTTTCTAATATATTTACCTCTTTTGTAGCGTCGCTATATCTTTTTTTGAAATAAATAATAACGTTTGTAAAAAATTTTGAAAATATTTTTTTTACATCAGAAAATTACATCTAACACAAATTTTATTTAATCTATCAAGAAATATTATAAACCATTGGTAAAATATTAAGTTTGTAATGAAATCAGTAAATTTAAAATGAGTTATTAAATATGGAGCAAGATTTTCAATAGGTTTAATTTTTAATTTTTATTTAAATACCATTTTACCATTACCATTTTATTTTGGTTTGTCGCTCTACGGTCATATTGTGCACACTTTAGGTTAAATAGTCCGGTACCTACAGTTTAACGATATTTAAATACCAAAGATTAATTAATCTTACAATTGTATAATTATGCAACGGATAATAAATATAAAATTTTTACGTTATATAGTATTTATTCTTTATAATAAATGCGTTGCTTAAAGTTACCAAGAAAATATTAAGCAGTTTTACGTTTCGGAATGTAGCAGCAGTAGAATTAATGTAAGAAAACTGGCAATAGTAGAATCATAGAATGTAAAAATAGTAGTATTAGTAGTAGAATGATAGAATGTAAAAATAGTAGCATTAGTAGTAGAATGATAGAATGTAAAAATAGTAGTATTAGTAGTAGAATCATAGAATGTAAAAATATTCAAAGATGGGGATAAAATGCCACGAAAGAGGATTTAAGTCAACTTACCAAACACATCTCTTGCAAAAATAAAATGACAAATCCTTCCCCAAGACAAGAGGGAGGATGGCGATTGACGCGGAAGAATGTAACAAGAGATTTTTCTTGTCATTCAAGATTCATTTTTAACAACAGCGCTTCTTTCCCTGCAAAGCCAGCGAGAGATCTCTCAATTTATTGAAGAAGACAGTTGCATGTGCATGTGTGGCGGAAAATCTTCCACGGACACAATACAATTTAACGTACTTTTAAGATGGTTTTTAAAGCAAATCGTGAGTCCTTTTTTTTTTTTTTTTTTGTTTTAGTAACAGATTTTGGGATAGGATCGTCGTTATTGACGTGTGGCTTATGTTGCAAGAGGCATTCTTCACTGAGTTTTGTTAGGATAATGTGCTTTGAGAGCAACGGAACGTTTTAGAATCGATAGTTTCATGTGATAATTTCTTACTAATGAAAAAAAGGGAATTTTATTATATTGTAAAATTAGATTTTATGGCTTAAAATGAACTTTACGTCCAATTCCTATTTAAAAGAATTTGGTATGTTATTATTCTATTACAGTTTTTTGCATCTTATTATTCCAGCTTGGCCTTTATTTATTAAAAGATTAATCGTGAATAATAATTTATTATAATTTATTTAAATATTAATTAGCGTTACCATATCTTTTTTTGAAAGAAATGGCAACGATTTGATAATTTTTACATAAGAAAATTACATCTAACACAAAATGTGCCGAATCTATCAAAGAATATTACAAACCATTGGTAAGATACTAAATTTGTAATGAAATCAGAAAATTTAAAATGCGCCAATAAATATGGAGGAAGATTTTCAATAGGTTCAATTTCTGATTTTTATTTAAATGCCGAAGATTAAATAATCTTACAATTGAATAATTATGTAACGGGTAATAAATATAAAATTTTGACTTTATATATATTCTTTACAATGAATACGCTGCTTGAAATTATCAAGGAAATATTATGCAGTTTTACGTTTTGGAATTTAGCAGCAGTAGAATTAATGTAAGAAAACTAACAATAGTAGAATGATAGAATCCAAAAAAAGTAAAATTAAAAGTAGTAAAATAATAAAATGTATTCAACTGTAAATTCTCTAGCAAAATAAAAGATAAAAGGGAAGGTTTTGCGAAGGGTTAAGTTGGTAAATAACATCTAATTTTAATTTTTTTATACTGTAACGATACGATTCTAAGTATACTTGAAGGAGTTCACAGATAATAAAAGATTTAAAACTTCAACAATCCATATTCCCGACATCGTTACTTGTTTTAAAAACGATTTGAACATCCACGCAGAAACTGGAACACACTATCTGAGTCAAAGATGGGGATAAAATGCCACGAAAGAGGATTTACGTCAACTTACCAAACACATCTCTTGCAAAAGAAAATGATAAATCCTTCCCCAAGACAAGAGGGAGGATGGCGATTGACGCGGAAGAATGTAACAAGAGATATTTCTTGTCATTCAAGATTCATTTTTAACAACAGCGCTTCTTTCCCTGCAAAGCCAGCCAGAGATCTCTCAATTTATTGAAGAAGACAGTTGTATGTGCACGTGTGGCGGAAAATCTTCCACGGACACAATACAATTTAACATACTTTTGAGATGGTTTTTAAAAGCAAATCGTGAGCCATTTTTGGTTTTAGTAAAAGATTTTGGGGAAAGAATCGTTGTTATTTACATGAGACTTATGTTGGAAGGTGCAGTTTTCACTGAGTTTTGGTAGGATAACGTGCTTCAAGAGCAATGAAACGTTTTGGAGTCGATGGTTTCATGTGATGATTTCTTACTAAATAAAAAGGGAATTCTATAATATCGTAAAATTGGCTTATACTTACTTTAGAGCTAAAATAAACTTTAGATCCAATTCTTATTCGAAAAAATTAGGTATGTTATTATTCTATTACACATTTTTGCATCTTAATATTCCAGTTAGGCCTTTATTTACTAAAAGATTAATTGTCGATTATAATTTTTTCAATATATTTGCGTCTTTTATAGCGTTACCATATATTTTTTTCTAAATAAATAACAGCGATTTGAGAAAAAATATGAAAATATTCTTTTTTACATCAGAAAATTACATCTAACACAAAATGTTCTTAATCTATCAAAGAATATTACAAACCATTGGTAAAATGCCAAATTTGTAATGAAATCTGAAAATTTAAAATGAGTCAATAAATACAGAGCAAGATTATCAATAGTTTCCGTTTTTAATTTTATTTAAATACCAAAGATTAAATAATCTTACAATTGGATAATTATGCCACGGGTAATAAATATAAAATTTTGACGTTATTTTTATTCTTTACAATAAATACTTTTCTTAAAATTATCAAGGAAATATTAACCAATTTTACGTTTTGGAATGTAGCAGCAGTAGAATTAATGTAAGAAAACTGGCAATAGTAGAATGATAGAATTTAAAAATAGTAGTAGCAGTAGTAAAAGGATAAAATGTATTCAACTGTAATTTCGCTATCAAAATAAAACATAAAAGGGGAGGTTTTGCCAAGGAATAAATTGCAAATAACATATTTAATTTCTTTTATACTGTAACGATGCGAATCTAAGTATACTTGAAGGAGCCACAGATAATAAAAGATTTAAAACTTCAACAATCCATATTCATGGCATCGTTACTTGTTTTAAAAACCTTTTGAACATTCACGTAGAAACTGTAACACATTATCTAAGTCAAAGATGGGGATAAAATGCCACGAAAGAGGATTTATGTCAACTTACCAAACACATCTCTTGCAAAAGAAAATGACAAATCCTTTCCCGAGACAAGAGGGAGATGGCGATTGACGCGGAAGAATGTAACAAGAGATTTTTCTTGTCATTCAAGATTCATTTTTAACAACAGCACTTCTTTCCCTGCGAAGCCAGCCAGGGATCTCTCAATTTATTGAAGAAGACAGTTGCATGTGCATGTGTGGCAGAAAATCTTCCACGGACACAATACAATTTAACGTACTTTTCAGATGGTTTTTAAAAGTAGATCGGGAGTCATTTTTTGTTTTAGTAAAAGATTTTGGGAAAGAATCGTTGCTATTGACATGAAGCTTATGTTGGAAGACGCATTCTTCACTGAGTTGTGTTAGGATAATGTGCTTTGAGAGTAACGAAACGTTTTTGAATCGATGGTGTCATGTGATAATATCTTACGAAAATAAAAGGGAATTTTATAATATTGTAAAATCGGTTTATATTTATTTTAGAGCTTAAAATAAACTGTAATTATAAAACAACAAATAATATAATATTGTTTGTTATTTTTATAATACTATTAATAATTGTTTGTAATATATAAATATTACAAACAATTGGTAAGGTACTAATTTTTTAATGAAATTGAAAAATTAATTAATTACTTTTAATGCAGATTTCCTTAAACATATTGGAACTAATGCTAAATCACCTCTATTGTTATATAGGATATTTGGAAGATGCATATATCATACAAATTCTGAATTGAATTTGAATCTTTAATCGTTGCATTTATTTTCATTGATGTAAACATGCTAAGAAAAACGACAAAACTGATTTGCCAACAGAATATTTTCAGTGCCTAGAAAAGCAGTCACATCAAACATTTGTTCAAAAATTATATTTCGTGTATTTAACTATTTTATAATCGTGTGTATTTTCATGTTTGGCAGCATAACTACGCATATTAAATTATCCTTTTAAATCCTACCAGTATTTTAAATCGTGAATGTTGATTCTCATTTATTAAAGTATAAAACAATTAATCTGGATTACAATTATTCCACCATATTTGGAAAAGGGGTATTATGCCTGGCAATTGGAGTTGAGCTATGATTGTTCTTATTTAAAAAAAAAGACAAAGACCACAAATACTCAAAGTTATAGGCACATCTCACTTACTAGCATAATGATCAAATTGATGGAGCGAGTTGTTGTAAATAAATAGATTAAACTGGTTCCTTGAAACCTATAATTTACTTTGCAATGGATAAGCTGGTTTTCGCAGAAATAGGTCTACAGCTGATCAAGTGGCTCATTTGGGCCAAGTGGTTAAGGATTCCCTCGATAAAAAGAAAGTGATAAAAGCAGTTTATATAGACTTTAAATAGGCTTAGGACTCCGTCTGGATAGAGAAAGGTATCCAAAAGCTTGGATCCCCCAGCTTCCACACAGAGAAATTGTAAAGTCCACTTTGGGAGTTCTACCTTCAAAAGCTGTATCCTCCAGACAGGACCTATATCCCAAAGGGCGGTCTGTAGTTGTTTCCTTTTTAATGTATATATAAACGCTTTGATTCTGGTCCTAAAGCCTGTCTGAGTGGATTGTCTTCTTTTTGCAGATTATCTGGTTATTTGGACTGAAGTTATAAAAAAGAACAGAAACTCCAAATAGAAAATCTACTAAATAGAACACTCGACGGTTTATCCAAGTGGAGCATGGAAAATAGCATGTCAGTAAACATTAAAAAATCTGGGGTTCAGACATTTTCCCTGATGCATCAGTATATCAGACATAAGTTATTTTACATATGTGAAGAATTGTTAAATACGGATATATTTGCATACTTGGGAGTTGTCTTTGACAATAAGATAAGCTGGAAACTTCATATTAACTGTGTGATCATGAAGTTCAAAAAACGCCTTCTTATTGTTAAATGTCTAGCTGGTTGTTTTGGGGGATGCGCTCGAACAACCCTGGAAAACACATATAGATCTTTTACTTTGCCTATTATTTTTCATAATGTCTTACTGTTCTGAAGTCTTAATGACTATCCAGAGTACATGATTAAGAAATTGGAATTACTGCAAACCCAGGTGCTCAGGTTTGATTGTTGGAGCGGTAAAGAGTATTCCCATCGACTCAATGCTGCTTTTGACAAATAGTAGACCATCCAAATGATTATTAAGGAGAGGGCTCTTGGGCTGTATGAAAAGTTAACTAGAATTGTAGTGCCTATTTGGACTTTTTTTCAGATGACTCTGTTTATGAAAATAAACAGAGCATAATGGGGTTATAATGTGGTTACATAATGGGGTTTTGTTCAGAGGGTTTTTGACTTGAGCACTGACGATCTAGAAATTGACGAGGAAAATATTTAGAGATTATTGAGACCCCGAAATCAATTGAACCACATAGAGATAACTATTAATATGAATCTTGCTGAATCAATTGTGGTAAGAGTCAGTTACCACAGGAGAGCTTGAAGATCATAGTCCTCGAGACCATCCATGTCCGCTACCACCTACCTAAATGGTTACATTTTTATACAGATGGTTCCTTGATTGAACATTTACCAAATGTCAGAGCAAGAATATATTCTTCAATTTTTTCATAATGTCGCTGTAAAAGAACCGCCTTCCATGGAGAAGTAATAGCTATCTGTATGGCACTGTAACAACAATGTGGTTTTACTGTTGGACACCAGGGATAACAAAACATGTGATGTCTTCTGTAAAAAAAAGACATCACATATTTCGTGGGAAGAAGACATAATATTAAGGTGGCCATCCCCTACGTTCTACAGTCATATTAGACTGGACCTATTGTTTAAAGTGGATTCCGAACCACTACAAATATCCATGATACTGCAAGGACTATAACCCAAAACCTCTGGCACTGAGGGCCAGAGTTCTACTCCCTCGGTCATCAGGACTTTTAAGTTTATTACTACTAATTTATTTCTGGAATATATAAACATTAGTTTCCTATATTGGTACATTAAGTTTAGATTCCCCTATTTTTCTATTGTAAGAGGTGAGATAAATGTATTATTTTCTCTCTATTGCAAACACACACAAATTATTTTGCATCTTAGCACAAAGACGAAAATCGCATTTTTAAGAATAACTTTGGAGATATGATTCTATCTCACATCATCATCATCGGCGCGACAGCCACATGGTGGATCTAGGCCGTCTGACTACTTGCAGATTTCGTGACAGGAGATGTTCGTGTTTTTACGGAGTAGGGTTATGGAGCTCTATGCACAACGCTTTACAGTCATATTAGACCAAGACCTACGGTTCAAAGAGGATTCCGAACCACTGCAAATGTCCATGGCACCACCGGTACTCGAACCCGAAGCCTGTGCCAGCGAGGGCCAGAGCACTAGTCACTCGGCCATCACACCCTTGATTCAGTCTCTAGATATATTCAAACTGTAGAAACGTCTGCCTTTTGTCTAAAACTTTGTGTTTTGTCAATTTTTTTTTTGTATTTTTTAAACTTCTATCATTATTTTTTTAGATATTTGAATAAAATGAAAATCGTATGTTTGAAACAGCATTAAAAATTTTAGCAGTCATATAAAAATATTCTTATGTAATGATAATATGAAGTTCCAAGATGCATTAAAACATACGCCCGCACACACAAGTTATTTTGCATCTTAATACAAAGAAAGACATTGTACATTTAAGATTAATATTGAAGATATGATTCTATCTCTAGATATATTAGAAACTTTACAAATGTCTGCCTTTTTTTCTACTGCCCAATGTTGTCCATATTTTAATATATTTTTTTAACTTCTATTATACTTCTTTAGATATTTAAATAAAATGAAGATCATAAGTTTGAAACGGCATTAAAATATTTTCGCAGCCACATAAAAAGTTTCTAAAATGATGATAATATGAAGTTTGAAGATGCATTAAATATTTTACTGAATTATTGATTAAGTTAAAGTTTTTCTCAATTGAATATAATAATTATTATCCACCAAATGATTATTTTTTTTATCTTTAAAGAAACCTAAAAATATTACATACTAACTTATTCCATCCTTTTAGAATTCTCAGACATATTTATTTCGAAGGAAATTAGAAAACTAAATGCTGTTTACTTACAAAAAAGCAAACAGTATTTGGCGCAGAGTAAATACTCCAGGGAAAGATATACACTCCAAATGGGCTACTAAAAATATGCCCCGATTTTTATATTATAAGATCGATATTATTGGAAAAATCTTCTTAAAGTAAAAAAAAAAATATATATATATTTAGTAAAAAGTTTTTTTGAATGTCTGATTTTATTGGTCTGTAATAATTTAAAGCTTTTAAGCGAATTTTTCAAAAACATTTATTTGAAAATTGTCTAGACTATGTATAATAAGTGCTTAGACCAGGGACGGCCAACACGCGGCCCGCCTTGAATATTTTTGCGGCCCATGAGATTTATCATACTTTTACAAAATATATTTATTTTATACAGGCCAAAGTGTAGAAAATCAATGTATTAAAAAATACATTATGTGCGCATCCGTATATTCAAAAATTAATTGTCAAAATTATGAGAAAAATTAACTTTGATTTTAAAATAATATTCTTGTGAATATATGGAGATATTGCTTGTTTTATTTATGAGTTTACAGTTATGAGTTCGCAGAATAATTAAGTTATATTTTGCGAACTCATGAAGCGCGAGTATTTTGGAACATCTAATATCTTATTCTATGTTTCACTTTAAGTGACCTCGGTGACGCAATGAACATCCCTAATACTGATTGTTGATAGCAGAGCCAACCAGACACTTAGTTCAAGTTGTTAGCGCTTTTGGTTCATCTTATACCTGCGAATCGTTTTTTTTCGAAAAGGAAATTGACCAAACATAAAACATGTTCAAACATTTTTTTTCCAATGCTGCTGGCAAACAGACATGGACGTCTTGGATGCCTTAAGGCAAGCGCTGCACAGACGTTACTCACTTTGCATTACCCGGAGGCGCGTGTAACTTGATGGTAAGCCACGGACGCGGAGTTACAATGCCCCCATGTTCAAGCATAACAGACGCTAATCTACAACACCCATTATGATGTGCAAATGCCCAAATTGAGATCGATTTGCAAAAGCTAATTGCACTAGTAAAATAAATATTTTTCTTTTTTTAAAATTTTATTTACATTTATATATTTTTTATATTTCACCTTTTAGTGTTATATTTTTTTTTACAATGTGCGTTTAGTATCATTATTATTATATTATCTATGCTTATATGTACAAATAATAGTAAACACAAAAATAATAACTCGTCATGTTTCAATTTTTCACACCAAACATTATCTATAGTTGGTCTAAATCTAATATGGGGATATATAATTTTATATGCGGCCCGCGGAGTTATGATGAATTTCCAAAATGGCCCGCAAGGCCATTTGAGTTGGCCACCCCTGGCCTAGACTATGTATAATAATATACAATCTAACTAGGCTACTAAAAACATTCACTGATTTTTATAAGATCGATGTTATTGGAAAAGCCTTCTTAAAGTAAAAAAGATTTAGTTAAAAATTTTTTGGAATGTCTGATTTTAGTGCTGTGTAATTATTTAAAATGTTTAAGCGAATGTTTCAAAAATGTTTTTAGAAAATTTTCTAGACTGTGCATAACAATTTCATCATAAATCCTACATTTTTAAATCATGCTAAAATATGAGATAATTTATCGAATTATTCTTTATACACATTTTGATAATCGGTAAAAAAAATTTAAATTTGCTAAACAGTATAATCAAATTTATTTTATTAATCTTCCTTTTAAAAGGAATTTTTCTATTTTAAAAAATGAAGAAAAAACTTTATTATAATTATTAATTTGAGTTTTTAAAATATTAGAACATGTGTTTAAAAAAATTGGGTCGCCTCAAATATACTGTATTGTTTTTTGTCAGTTAAAATAATAAGCATTTGGAGAGATAAATAAAGGTTTTTTGTTGTAAGTCATTTAGAAATTATGTAATTTGACATGCTTGTTTTGAGAATCAAAAATAAAGTTTTATGTAAAATAGTTTTTAAGTTTATGCTAATTAAATTATGATAATCTTTCAAATAAATATCTTTTGTTAAACTCGTAAACTGTTTTTAGGTAAAAATATTTAAAACTGTGAAGATTGCAATCAATAAAAATGCGTAGTCTGTGATTCTAAAAAAAGTATTTTATTTTATTTATTTTTACATAATTTACATATACAAATATTTTCAATAAAAATATAATAACATATACAAAACATGTTTTGCAAGAAAGTTTAAACTTCATTTTAAATTTTTCAGAATTTTGATTTAAAATGAAGTTGTTTTTTTTTAATATTTTTCATCCCAGTACTTAATAAAAACATGCAAATTGATAATCAGCTTATTTAGGTTATTTAATAAGCATATGAAGTTTAAAAAAAATTGATGATATTATAAAATTATTCGTTTACAAGAATGATTCGTGGATCAGTGGCAACGTACGCCGCTGGTGAGCATTAGGGCTGAGGATCATTCAGCTGGCGGCTTTGTTGTAAACACTGTTTCAGGAACATAGGAGACACGATGGTATTTGTGATGTTCAGTATCTTGCCACGTTAGTCGGACTATGTGGTAAGAGTTTTCCAGGTTTCCTCCCATACCATACGGAAATGCGGGTTAGTTACACCTAAAAGTCATCCCGAAAGACACTCAGTCCTTCTTCAGCGACTCGGAGTCAAGTCAGATGTCTATTTACAACTGCTCCATCATAACAGAAGCTGCCCATTTACCATACGGACACCCATGAGTGGTCTACTCATGGATGGATATCCTTGAGTAGACCACTCATGGGTGTACGTACCGTACCGCGTCTCCGGACACTAAGGATGAGTCACAACTCATAAGTAGAACGAACTTTTCACCTGATTAAAAACATTCTTTGGGATATAAATGGTTAATAATATAATGCATAATATGGGATGCATTTTGATTAATTCTTCATATAGCATACACAGAAAAGGAAAGCTCCTTTACCTCCATCCATGAGTAAACTACTCATGGGATATCCGTCCGCACTGCAGGATACTGAGGATAAGTCACATTTTAAAAGAAACTGATATATTAAAAAACCACTGCTACTGCTATGTTAAAAAACTTACTGCTATATTAAAAAAAAAAAACTAATCATATGCTGATTTTCTGATTAAGTATCTTCTAATGAAATTCGCCATAAAATTTGATGGTACAGAACTTTTTTCTAATCAAATATTTCGTCTCACATCCCAAAACTGAAACCGAAAGACACAATCATCCCATGCCCTTTTATCAATACATTTACTACCAAAAGCCCCCGAAAAGGTCTTCGAGCGAACAGTAGAAGCTCGCTAATTATTCCAGTAATTGAATATTAAGCCTAATTTTATTTTTCTGGGGCTTAATTTTTTATGTCCATTGCCTCAAGAAAGCGCCACACGTGGTTTTGACGTAGAATATTGCGTTACTAATTAGTAACGGGATATCCCCCCTTTTCCCTGGGCCCGTTTAAAATATTAGCGGTTCAGTGGCTTTTGCTTAACAGCCACGTATTTTGAGAGATAAGAAGTATTCACCAGGGGAATCTAATTAATTGTCTTAATTAGAGGGGAGCAAGGAAAAATGAAGTGTGGCCTTATATGTGTGATAAATGGGCGTGTAAAAGTGTATTCTGTGCAGATAAGAGTAAGTGAAAGAAATATTAAAGAATGCGAAATAAAGAGAAAATATTGCTTATAGAAAAATAAGGAATTCTAGTTTTTGTATGAAGTGATGAAAAAAATTTCAATTTATGTAAGTAAATGTATGAAATTTAATTCTATATAAATACAAATAATATTTGTTTTCTATATAAATACAATGTATATTTGTTTCTGTATATGTTCCAGCACAACTTACAAACTGTAACATTTAAAAGTTCAGTTTTTTTTTCTCTCTGAATTTATGATTTAACTAAAAAAAACTATAGCCAAAAATTACTTTTTTGTTAAATTATTAATTAATATCTATTAAATTGCTTTTTTACTACCATTAAAAACATTTTTATGACTTCTTTTAAATTAAGTAAAAATCTTATTTTTTTATTGTCAAGAGATTTTCACTGCACTAAATAGCACCAGACTTTAAAAATCTGACTAGACGTCATTAATTCATTTATTATAAAAAATTAAGGAAAATTTACAGCATTAAATCTCAATAGTTTTCCATAAAAATTCTCCCAGAAGGGATTGTTCCCTTCTTAAACGATACAGAACCACGTTCAGACTTCTACCTACGGGGGCTCTATTACAACAGAAGCTGCCCCCTTTCCCTCCATCCATGAGTAGACTACTCATGGGATGTCCATCCCGCGCTGCAGGACATTGTGGATGAGTCACATCTGAAAAAAAACCGAATCGATGTTATAAAAAACTGACTAATCCTCTGCTTATTTTCTGTCTCTTTCTGATCAGGCATCTTCTAATGAAATTAACCGTAACATTTGATGGTACAGAACTTTTTTTCTAATCATATATTTCGTCTCACTTCCCAAAACTGAAACCAAAGACAATATCATCCCATGCCCTTTTATCAATAAGGTAGTTGCCTCCGCTGGTGAGTAGTGGGACTGAGGTTCAATCCACTGGCGACATTGTTGCTGACATTGTTCCAAAAGCGAGGACACTCGATGGTGTTTGCGGTCAATTTCTTGCATCGTTAGTCAGACTACCTCGTGGGATTTTTTTCGGGTTTTCTCCCATACGATACTTAAATGCGATGGATAGGTCCCCCTAAAAGTCCTTCCGAAAGGCACTGTCCTCCTTTTTCAGCTATACGAAGCCAAATCAGACTTCTACCTACAGGTGCTTATCCCTCGTGTGCACAAGAGGACAGTAGAGCGACAAACCAAACCAAACCATCGTAACAGAAGCTGCCCATTTACCTCCATCCATGAGAAGACATGAGATGTCCGTCCCGCGCTGCAGGACACTGAGGATAAGTCACACTTTAAAAGAAACCGGAGCGATGTTAAAAAAAGCCAACTAATCATCTGCGTATGTTCTGTCTCTTTCTGATTAGGCATCTTCTAATGAAACTCACCATAACATTTTATGGTGTGGAACCTTTTTTCTAATCAATTATTTCTTCTCATAACCCAAAACTGAAACCGAAAGACACTATCATCCCATACCCTTTTATCAATACATTTTCGACCAATGGCCCGAAGAGGTCTTGGAGCGAACAGTAGGAGCTCGCTAATTATTACAGTAATTGAATATCAAACCTAATTTTATTTTTCTGGGGGTTAATTTTTTATGCCCATTGCCTCAAGAAAGCGCCACACGTGGTTTTGGCGGAGAATATTGCGTTACTAATTAGTAACGGGATATCCCCCCTTTTCCCCGGGTCCGTTTAAAATATTAGCGGTTCAGTGGCTTTTGCTCAACAGCCACGTATTTTGAGAGATAAGAAGTATTCACCAGGGGAATCTAATTAATAGTCTTAATTAGAGGGGAACAAGGAAAAATGGAGTGGGGCCTTATAGTTGAGATAAATGGGCGTGTAAAAGTGTATTCTGTGCAAATAAGAGTAAGTGAAAGAAATATTAAAGAATGCGAAATAAAGGGAAAATATTGCTTGTAGAAAAATAAGGATACTTCTAGTTTTTGTATGAAGTGATGAAAAAAATTTCAATTTATGTAAGTAAATGTATGAAATTTAATTCTATATAAATACAAATAATATTTGTTTCTACATAAATACAAATAATATTTGTTTCTATATAAATACAATGCATATTTGTTTCTGTATATGTCCCAGCACAACTTACAAACTGTAACACTTAAGAGTTCAGTTTTTTTTTTCTCTTTGAATTTATGATTTAACTGAAAAAATTTATACCCAAAAATTACTTTTTTGTTAAATTATTAATTAATATCTATTAAATGCCCTTTTTATTACCTATAAAAACATTTTTGTGATTCCTTTTAATTTAAATAAAAATCTAATTTGTTTATTGCCATCAGATTTTCACAGCACTAAATAGCACCAGACATATAAAAAAAACTAACAAAATTGGACGCCATTAATTCATTTATTATAAAAAATTATGGTAAAAAATTTACAGCATTAAATCTCAATAGTTATTCATAAAAGTTCTCCCACAAGGCATTGTTCCCCTTCATTAACGACACGGAACCACGTCAGACTTCTACCTACGGGTGCTCCATTGCAACAGAAACTGTTCCCTTTCACTCCATCTATGAGTTGAGTCTCATGGGATGTCCATCCCGCGCTGCAGGACAATGTGGAAGAGTCACATTTGAAAAAAAAAAATGGAGCGATATTAAGAAACGCTAACTAATCATCTGCTTATTTTCTGTCTCTTTCTGATCAGACATCTTCTAATGAAATTCACCATAGCACTTGATGGTACAGAACTTTTTCTAATCAAATATTGCGTCTCATCTCCCAAAGCTGAAACCGAAAGACACTATCATCCCATGCCCTTTTATCAATACATTTACGACCAAAAGCCCCAAGTGCCTCGTAGCTTCGTTTGCGATGCTCAGCTTCTTTCTTCGTTAGTTGAACTACCTGGTGGGAGTTTTCCGGTTTTTCTATCCATACGATACGCAAATGCGATGGATAGTTCCCCCTAAAAATCCCCCCTCTTCCCTCTTTCTTCAGCGACTCGGAGTCAAGTCAGGCTTCTACCTACCAGTGTTCCATCACGACAGAAGCTGCTCCTTTACTTCCATCCGTGAGTAGACCACTGGTGGGAGGTTTTACTGGTTTTCTCCCACACGATACGCAAATAAGATGGATAGTTCGCCTTAAAAGTCCTTCCGGAAGGCTCTGCTCTCTTTATTCATTGACTCGGAGCCATGTCAGACTTCCATCTACGTTTGCTCCATCGACAACAGAAGCTGTCCCCTTTACCTCCATCCATGAGTAGACCACTCATAGGATATCCAATCCGCGCTGCAGGACACTGGGAATGAGTCACATTTAAAAAAAAAAAAAAAAAAAAAACTGGAGCCATATTAAAAAAAAAAAAAAAAAAAAAAAACTAATCATTTGATTATTTTCTGTCTCTTTCTGATCAGGCATCTTCTAATGAAATTCCCCATAACATTTGATGGTACAGAACTTTTCAAATCAAATATTTCGTCTCACGTCCCAAAACTGAAACCAAAGACGTGGAGACGCGATGGCGTTTGTGATGTTCAGCTTCTTGCCTCGTTAGTCAGATTACCTTGTGGGAATTTTCCGGGTTTTCTCCCGTACGATACGCCTAGGTAGTTTCTCCGGAAGGCAATGCCCTCCTTCTTCAGTGACTAGGAGTCATGTCAGTCTTCTACCTACCGGTGCTCCATCATAACAGAATGTTCGAATCCTGGTGGTGGCCTGGATGTTTGTGAGTGGTTCGGAATCCACTTTAAATAGTAGGTCCCAGTCTGTTTATCCCTCGTGTGCACAAGATGAAAGTAAAGCGACAAACCAAACCATCATAACACAAGCTGCCCATTAACCTCCATCCGTGTGTAGATCATTCATGGGGTGTCCATCCCGCGCTAACACTGAAACATATTTAACATATTAACATATTTAAAAAAAAAGAAACTGGAGCTATGTTAAAAAAAGCTAACTAATCATCTGCTTATTTTCTGTCTCTTTCTGATTAGGCATCTTCTAATGAAATTCACCATAACATTCGATGGTACAGAACTTTTTTCCAATCAAATATTTCATTTCACATCCCAAAAGCCGAAAGACAATATCATCCCATACCCTTTTATCAATACATTTAGGACCAAAAGCCTCGAAAAGGTCTTCGAGAGAACAGTAGAAGCTCGCTAATTATTCCAGTAATTGAATATTAAGCCTAATTTTATTTTTCTGGGGGTTCATTTCTTATGCCCATTGCCTCAAGAAAGCGCCACACGTGGTTCTGGCGGAGAATATTGCGTTACTAATTAGTAACGGGATATCCCCCCTTTTCCCCGGGTCCTTTTAAAATATTAGCGGTTCAGTGGCTTTTTCTCAACAGCCACGTATTTCGGGAGATAAGAAGTATTCACCAGGGGAATCTAATTAATAGTCTTAATTAGAGGGGAACAAGGAAGAATGGAGTGTGGCCTTATATTGGTGATAAATGGGCGTGCAAAAGTGTATTCCGTGCAGATAAGAGAAAGTGAAGGAAATATTAAAGAATGTGAAATAAAGGGAAAATATTGCTTGTAGAAAAAGAAGGAGATCTTTTTTTTTTTTTTTTTTTTTTTTTTTTTTTTTTTTTTTTTTTTTTTTTTATGAAGTGAAAAAGATTTTCAGTTCATATATTTAAATGTATGAAATTTAATTCTATATAAATACAAATAATATTTGTTTCTATATAAATACAATGCATATTTGTTTCTGTATATGCTTCAGCACAACTGACAAATTGTAACACTTAAAAGTAAAGTGTAAACACTTTTTTTCTCTCTCTGAATTTGTGATTTAACTAAAAAAACTTATAGCCAAAAATTACTTTTTGGCTAAATTATTATTTAATATTGATTAAATTGCTTCTTTATTACCATTAAAACACATTTTTTATGACTCCTTTTAAATTAAATAAAAATGTTATTTTTTTATTGTCATCAGATACTTTTGTACAGCACTTAATAGCATCAGACTTAAAAAAACTGACTAGACGCCATTAATTCAGTTACTATAAAAAATTAAGGTAAAACATTTACAGCATTAAATCTCAATAATTATTCATAAAAGTTCTCCCAGAAGGAATTTTTCCACTTCTTAAACGATACGGAGCCACGTCAGACTTCTTCCTACGGGTGCTCCTTTACAACAGAAGCTGCCCGCCCTTTTCCTTCATCTATGAGTAGATCACTCATCCCGCGCTAACACTGAGGCTGAGTCATATTTTAAAAAAAAAACTGGAGCGATGTTAAAAAAACTGATTAATCATCTGCTGATTTTCTATCTCTTTCTGATTAGGCATCTTTTAATGAAATTCGCCATAACATTTGAGGGTACATAACTTTCTCTAATCAAATATTATCAACTGAAACCGAAAGACACTATCTTCTCATACCCTTTTACCAATACATTTAGAACCAAAAGCCTCGAAGAGGTCTTGAAGCGAACAGCAGAAGCTCGCTAATTATTCCAGTAATTGAATATTAAGCCTAATTTTATTTTTCTGGGGGTTCATTTTTTATGTCCATTGCCTCAAGAAAGCGCCACAAGTGGTTTTGGCGGAGAATATTGCGTTACTAATTAGTAACGGGATATCCCCCCTTTTCCCTGGGTCCGTTTAAAATATTAGCGGTTCAGTGGCTTTTGCTCAACAGCCACGTATTTTGAGAGATAAGAAGTATTCACCAGGGGAATCTAATTAATAGTCTTAATTAGAGGGGAACAAGGAAGAATGGAGTGTGGCCTTATATTGGTGATAAATGGGCGTGCAAAAGTGTATTCCGTGCAGATAAGAGAAAGTGAAGGAAATATTAAAGAATGTGAAATAAAGGGAAAATATTGCTTGTAGATCTTTTTTTTTTTTTTCTTTTTTTTTTTTTTATTAGAAAAAAGATTTTCTATATAAATACAAATAATATTTGTTTCTATATAAATACAATGCATATTTGTTTCTGTATATGCTTCAGCACAACTGACAAACTGTAACACTTAAAAGTAAAGTGTAAACACTTTTTTCTCTCTCTGAATTTGTGATTTAACTAAAAAAACTTATAGCCAAAAATTACTTTTTGGCTAAATTATTATTTAATATTGATTAAATTGCTTCTTTATTACCATTAAAACACATTTTTTATGACTCCTTTTAAATTAAATAAAAATGTTATTTTTTTATTGTCATCAGATACTTTTGTACAGCACTTAATAGCACCAGACTTAAAAAAACTGACTAGACGCCATTAATTCAGTTACTATAAAAAATTAAGGTAAAACATTTACAGCATTAAATCTCAATAATTATTCATAAAAGTTCTCCCAGAAGGAATTTTTCCACTTCTTAAACGATACGGAGCCACGTCAGACTTCTTCCTACGGGTGCTCCTTTACAACAGAAGCTGCCCGCCCTTTTCCTTCATCTATGAGTAAATCACTCATCCCGCGCTAACACTGAGGCTGAGTCATATTTTTAAAAAAAAACTGGAGCGATGTTAAAAAAACTGATTAATCATCTGCTGATTTTCTATCTCTTTCTGATTAGGCATCTTTTAATGAAATTCGCCATAACATTTGAGGGTACATAACTTTCTCTAATCAAATATTATCAACTGAAACCGAAAGACACTATCTTCTCATACCCTTTTACCAATACATTTACAACCAAAAGCCTCGAAGAGGTCTTGGAGCGAACAGCAGAAGCTCGCTAATTATTCCAGTAATTGAATATGAAGCCTAATTTTATTTTTCTGGGGGTTCATTTCTTATGCCCATTGCCTCAAGAAAGCGCCACACGTGGTTTTGGCGGAGAATATTGCGTTACTAATTAGTAACGGGATATCCCCCCTTTTCCCTGGGTCCGTTTAAAATATTAGCGGTTCAGTGGCTTTTGCGCAACAGCCACGTATTTCGGGAGATAAGAAGTATTCACCAGGGGAATCTAATTAATAGTCTTAATTAGAGGGGAACAAGGAAAAATGGAGTGTGGCCTTATATGAGTGATAAATAGGCGTGTAAAAGTGTATTCTGTGCAGATAAGAGTAAGTGAAAGAAATATTAAAGAATGCGAAATAAAGGGAAAATATTGCTTGTAGAAAAATAAGGTGGCTTCCAGTTTTTGTATGAAGTGAAAAAAAAATTCAGTTTATATAAGTAAATGTATGAAATTTAATTCTATATAAATACAAATAATATTTCTTTCTGTATATGTTCCAGCACAACTTACAAACTGTAACGCTTTTTGAATTTATGATTTAACTAAACAGATTTATAGCCGAAAATTACTTTTTTGTTAAATTATTAATTAATATCTATTAAATTGCTTTTTTACTACCATTAAAAACATTTTTATGACTTCTTTTAAATTAAATTAAAAATCTTATTTTTTTTATTACCATTAGATTTTCTCAGCACTAAGTAACACCAAACTTTAAAAAGACTGACTAGACGTCATTAATTCATTTATTATAAAAAATTTACAGCATTATATCTCAATAATTATTCATAAAACGATTCATAAAACACGATTCATAAAACATTCTTCCAGAAGGCATTGTTCCGCCTCTTAAACGATACGGAGCCACGCCAGACTTCTACCTACGGGTGCTTCTTTACAACAGAAGCTGCCCAACCTTTTCCTCCATCCATGAGTAGACTACTCATGGGGTGTCCGCCCCTCACCGCAGGACACTGAGGATGGGTTACAACAATCATAGCACATGTGAAGAACGATCTTTTTACCTAACTAAAACATTCTTTGGATATATACGGTTGATAATATAGAACAGAATTTGGGATTTTAATTATTCTTAATAGAACATACGAAGAGGTAAATGGAAATCCATCGCCATCCATTGTCTGAACAATTAATCGGAAGATGGATTTATCGCTCTATGGTATTTTTGTGCACACGTTAAGCTAATTAGACCTGAACCTACAGTTTAACGTGGATTCCGAACCACTAACAAACATTCATGCTACCGCAGGATTTGAACCTGAAGTATCAAAGGTCAGGGCTCTACCCAATTGGCCATCATGCCACTCATAAGAGGATTTATATTTCGAGCTGGCAATCAACATAGCCAATATTACTCGGGAGCACCACGATATTTGATATTCTTGTACTCTTCAGGGGATACGATAGCCACAATAACAACAGATCCTATCATCAGGCGTTCTGAAATATTTGTGCGGTTTTTTTGTTTTGAGCTTATCTAAGTAAAATATATATTTACAGAAGCTGAGAAATATTGGACAGCATCTGTTATGCTGTGATAAAGAAGGGATTTTGATTCCTGAGGCAAATATGGGGGTGAGATCGTAAAAGCCGCATTGAAATATTCTTGATTAAAGAGATTATAATCTTTTTTGTATCACGCGCAACAATTTTTCGCTTTCAAAATAAGTATATGTATTGCTGAAATTTTTTTCAATACAAATTTTTTTCCTTGTCTTCACTTCACTTTTAAATAATGAATTATTAGATAAACTTTTCTACAACTTGCGAAGGAGACTGAAAAAATCCATAAGAAAGCTAAACAACTGTTATATCTGATAAGGAAAATATTATCACGATATTCTGAGAATAAAATATTTTATGGAATTTTAAGAAGTGTAAATGGAGATCTCGCATACTGTAAGGGAAAGATTGCATTTTGGAGCATGCATATTTTTCTTTTATTTCGTAAGTATTTGGTTGTATTTTTCGCTTACTTTGAACTACATGCATGCATTCTTACGTTTATGCTGTTGTAAAAGATAATAATATTGAAGAACATAAAATGGGACTGCTGAACTTCATAAAATTCTACTGCATATATAAAATATCGAAAATATAAAATAATTTCCAGTTTTAAATGTCAACTGTATTCGAAAAATCAAGGTTGGATGGTATGAGTTTTGACTCGAATTCTTTTCTGTGCCCGTAGTAAATTCTAGAAACAGTAATGGTAGTGCTATATAAATATTAGGTTTATTGCTACTATTTTATTTTATAAAGGTACAGGGTGTCCAAGAACTACGGGACAAAAATTAAGCCACCCTTTTTTAAAAGCACATATAATATTCCTTACTTACAATGTAATAAATTTCGATGTGAAATTTCTTGATTATTCGTAGAATAAACAAGAAATGAAGTAGTTATATTGAATGATAAGAAGTGATACTGGATTCCATGCCATGTATTAAAATCCACCTGAAAAATCCAGGTTTAAGTTCATTTGAGATTTTCTTTTGGTAATTAAACAAAACAATAAATTTCGATGTGAAGTATCTTTATTATTCATAAAATTTCCAAATGATACTGGATTCCATGCCATGCATTGAATATGCATCTGAAAAAATGCAGGTTTAAGTTCATTTGCAATTTTCTTTTGGTAATTAATTGCACAATGTCATAAATTTCGATGGGAAATTTTTGGTTATTCGTAGAATTTCTAAATGATACTGGATTTCATGCAATGTATTAAAATACATCTGAAAAAATCCAAATTTAAGTCCACTTGCGATTTTTTTGGTAATTACACAATGCAATAAATTTCGACGTGAAGTATCTTTATTATTCATAGAATTTCCAAGTGCTACTGGATTCAATGCCATTTATTGATATACATCTGAAAAAATCCAGATTTAAGTTTATTGCCATTTACTTTTTGTAAGAATATATCTGTCAAAAGCATTGCACTAATTTGTCGGAACAAAAGTAAAAACAAATTTGCCATCGTATGAGTACCCAGATTTAAGTCTAAAGGGATTTTCTTTAATGGAAATATTGTATTATTCAAAGATATTGTATTAATTTATGAGAACTGAAACAGAAAATCGTAATTGTTATTAATTTCTGAAATATCTGGAGGCTTGCCGAATATTGTTTGGACGTATTATAGACATCTAAGTAGTAATTACTTCTTACAACTTTATCTCAACAAGATAATAAATTACGCTTTGAAGATTTTTTAATAATTATTTTAAAAATGAGTACAAATATTTTATTTTAATCTTTTTTTTTTTTTTTTTTTTTTCCGTGGGCCTGCATGGCCTAGTGGCTAGCGCTCTGGCGCTCGGTACCACAGGTTTCGGGTTCGAGTCCCGGCGGTGCCATGGATGTCTGTAGTGGTTCGGAATCCACTTTAAACCGTAGGTCCCGGTCTAATAGGATCGTAGAGCGTTGCGGGAGCATTGTTACTCCACGTCCGCGTTTTTTCGCTTCCATCTTCTCGCCTTGGTGAGCACGAGCCTTTATCTCCAAGTTACACGCGCCCCCTGGGTAACGCAAAGTGAGTAACGTCTGTGCAGCGCTTGCCTTAAGGAATCCAAGACCAAGCTGTCTAAATGTTTGCCAGCTGCATTAGAACAAAAAAAATATATTTTTTTACGTTAGTTGTGTTGTGTCCAATAAATCTGTACAGATTTTAATTTTCGTATCTCTGTGATATTAAGTTCAAATTCTGCTTTTGACTTCTATATGGGATCGAAATGTCTTCTTTTCACTTCCTTGTACACGGCACACAATAAGAAATAGATTATTTTGCATTTCAGTTGGAAGAAAGAATTTGTATTGCGTAGCGTGTTTTTTTCACGGAAAGAGTTTTGGCATTTCATTACCATGAGAGAGTGTTGAATGTATGTTATTTGACAACTATATAATATCAATCCATCACTCAAATTCGACAGCAGACAAGCAGTATTGTGGGTTGTTGTATTAAATGCAATAAATACTTTGAACTAGTGAGAAAAACCTGTCACTCAAATCTGATAGCATATATTCGATATCATGTATAATGAGGCTCAGGAAATTAGCGAATGTCTGTGCAACCTTCACAGCTCGAAACAACTACAGTTTGAATATCAACCAATTGATATACCATGAGTTATTCCATCGTTATGGGTGATATTCCACTAGCTGTGAAATGTCTACTCCAATGAGAAGTGAGGGAAGCTGTAGTATTGTCTTAAAAAGAGTATTTTTAAGAGGAATAGAGAGAGTTCTTCGACGAGTCGACCTGAAGTGTTTTTTTTTTCTTCTCTGAAGTGACTAAATAGACTGTAGATTCCTCCTGTTTCCAAAGCGAATCCTTTGTGGTTTCGTATATCACGCAGTGTGATAATTAACGTCTGCCGCAGACAGGCAATTAGATTTGATGTAGACTTTAAAACTCTGAAATTCACTGACCGTGGAGTGAACTGTACTTGTGTATCTAATTTATATAATTATTTTTCATTTTTTGTAAATAGAGTTCTGTATATATAATAAAAATTAGAGTGTTCCCATAAACATGAAAGTGGCCCTCTAATATAGGCCGAGATGGTACAATTGTGAGAATTGTAGATAAAAAATTGATGCTATGTGTTTGAATGGTGAAGTTACGGAATTGTGCAAATTAACTGAATGCCTTTTGTATTTAAATAATCGAATTGCAAATAATATGAAAATATTCAGCAATATTATAAGAATGTTGTTAGTTCTAAGCAAATAAATGACGGTATAAAATTTTAAGATTTAAGATTGTAGATTCAAATTGAATGTTTTCTTAAAGTTTAATATTGTGACATAAAACGTTTTATAAGTATCCTTAAAGAAACCTGAAAATATCGCATATTAACTTTTTACTTTATGTAACTTCAGATATATTTATCTTGAAGAAAGTTAAAAAAAAATTATAAGATGTTTATTTTCCAAAGGCAAAATGTGGCAAACAATATTTGTCACAGGTTAAATATTCTACGGAAAGATATACACTCCATCCCTGCTTCTAAAAATATTTTCTGATCTTTTTTAATATACGATCAATAAAGCTAAAAAAACTCTGTTTTCAGTATAAGAAAAAAGCTTCATTGAAAAAATTATTGGATGTTTGGTTAGATTGGAATAGAAACCACTTAAAATTCTTGAGGGAAAAATTATAAAAAAAAAAAGAGTTTTTAGAAACTTGTCTCTACTAGGCTTAATTAATTGCATAATAATTTCACATTAAATCCTTCATCATCAAATAATCGTGATAAAATATGCAATAATTGATCGGAATATTTTTAATGCAAATTTTGATAAGGCAGCGAAAAAATGTGAATTCATTAAACAGTGTAAATTAGCTGAGATATTTTGTTTAAAAAAAATCAAAGAAAAATTTCGTTAATTATCAGTTTGTGTCGTTTCTATAGCTTTTAAACTAAAATAAATACTCAACAAAATTGAATCGTTTTACATTTAATATTTCCTATACATATAGTTAATTATCTGTCTGCAAAAATATTAAAAATTAAATATATATAGTTAATTATTTGTCTGTAAAAATACTTAATATTAAATATATATTGGTTGCAATATTTTAATTTGAAATTTAAAATTAAACATTCTGTACTTCTAAAATCAAAAATAAAATATCTAAAATAGTTTTTTAAAGTAACTAAAATAGAATAACCATTTAAATTTCAGCGTATTTACTTTAAGTTAAAATATGTTATTCATATTCAACACTTACTATATTTAAATATTTAATGTTTCGTATTGCTAAATACACTATGTGGAAGAAAGTGACGGGACACGACACTATAACGACATAAACCCATATTTATTAAAATTAATAGGAGGTAGGGCCTCCTTTGGCTGCGATCACAGCTGCAACCCTTCTGGGCATGCTTTCCACTAAATTAGCCATAGTGGCAAGAGGAATTTCCTTCCAAATGTTTAACAGGAAGTTCCATAGTTCAGGCTTGCTTTTGGGGAGTAGGGTGCAGGCCCTCAACCGACGGTCCAATTCGTCCCAGAGATGTTCAATTGGGTTAAGATCAGGACTCTGCGCCGGCCACTCCATGCGTTTAATGTTGTTGTTCACATACCAATCAAGAGTCCTCCATGCAACATGGAAGTCATGTGATCAGGTGGAAGTGGTATTTAACTGCTGCTGGAGAGTCTGAAGAATCATATTAAAATATGATATATACTATGTTGCGTTCCAAAGGCGGGCCAACTCGTTATTGACAGGTGGTCATAATGTTTTGGATCTTGAGTGTATGATTTAAAGAGGATTCCGAATCACTACAGGCATTCATGGTACCGCCAGGACTCGAACCCAAAACCTGTAACCTCAAGCTCCAGAGCGCTAGTCAATTAGCAATCAGGCCCTAATGGTTGGCTTGGTATACTAAAAATTTAGATGAGAGGAAATGAGTTATTTAAAAAATAATTATTCTGTAAAACTATTTTCATCCTTGCAAGAAAGACAAGAAAAAAAAAAGTCAGAAAGAGAATCAGCAGTTAAGTTATAAGAAAACAATTTCAGTAACGAATATTTTTTTTAATGTAGGCCTAGACATTATAAAGAATACATATTGTACTTTTTATTTTATATTTTCGTTTATTGCAAAATAGTTAATGAATATTTTATATTCTTTAAAGAGAAGTCTAACAAAGATTGCCTTAAAACAATATCTATATTTCTTTAAATGAAATATATAAAATCAAAATGGAATCTAACTTTTTATTTTTTTATGAAAAAAAAAATAAATAAATGTACCATTTCTTTTCAAAATGAGAAAAAAAATCAATAAATACTTATTTTTAATTGAACTGGCTTGAAGTAAACACATCAGAAAGATTATTTTTTAATTTTTCCCAAAATATTCCAAGTCGAATTTTTAATTAACATTATTTAACTGAAGTAATTAACTTCATCATGTTAAAATAACAAATAAAATGATCTAATGTGCTTTATAGCAATTAGTAGAAAACTCGAAGTTATGAAATTTTTCTCGAATAATTTAAATCTTTTGATTGAAATAAAATTTGAACTTCTGTTCTAGATGTAAGCGAAAATCGGATATTTAATAAATAATTCGTTCATTTAATTAATGCCCATGATTAAAAACATTATAAAATTTATTGAAGGGAAGTTAGTTAAGGATTTGAATATAGTTGAAAGTGTATTTTAGAATTCTTCTAAAGATTGCGAAAGGTGATTTTACTTTTTTTGAATTTTTATTATTGTTTATTTTTCATTTTATCAAGATGAAATTAATCATTGAAGTTAATTACTTCAGTTATGTGATGTTAATTAAACTGCAATTGCATTTTAAAGGAGTTAGATTAATACAATATTAACTTTCTTATTTGATTTTGTTGTAAAATTAATTTATAGCAAAACGTTCCTCTTTTTTAAAAATATTCTTGTTATCTTGAATTGTAGTGTTGTCGGTTGTGCAGCTGGATTGTAACTGGGTGTGATTGGGTTGAGACTTGAGAACTCACAACTTTATTTACACACACACATACAATTAGATATACACAATATTTAACACATTTAAAGACAGATCATTTTAGATGTGTGGAAGGATTCCACTTCTACGCCGAAAATCCAATATTCAGATATGCACGGGATGCGCTAAAGGTACTTCCTCTCCGGGTGAGAGTCTGTAGGCCAACTAATACACAGGATTGTGCTAAATATATTTCCTCTCGGGGTGAGAGATTACAAAATTAACGTTTCTCAGCACGAGCGCCTATTGCGCTCGTGTGAGAATCTCGAGACATACTTCCAATTTTTTCCTGAACGTTGCAGGGAGCGATCTTGCAGTGTGTAGGAGGAATCACGGTTAAAGTACAGAAAAAGTTTTAAACATGACATTAATTATAATATATAACAAATCCCTACGACAAATGGAGATTTATTTGACTTCTACCAAATACAACAAGGACAGTTAAGTTTGATTTGGTTTGTCGCCTTCAGTCATTTTGTGCACACTTTGAGCTAATTTGATCGGGACCTGCAGTTTAACACAAGGACAGTTACTGTTTGTTGTATTGATGCCAGTTATTAAATCATTGCATCAATACAACAAGGATAGTTAAAAACCAAATTATAAATATGGCATTTCAATAAAATTTAATTTGATGAAATTAATTCAGCACTGGTTTTTAATATTTAATAATTATTTGATGGAGCTTTTTTTTATTTATGAGAAATGTTTTTGCATAAATCTAAATATATTTAGTTTTTTTAAAACTAATTTTGGCAGATTGTAAGTTCCAATTGATGATTGCAAGTGTTTTAAATAAAAAATAATAATATTTGGAGCTTAATCATTGAAGTTTTCAAGATATAATCATATAAAGTTGGCATTATTATCTATATTTAAGGCTGGGAAAAGCGAATTTGGGCCCTTATCATCTAAACTACTATTTGAGTTTCGAAAATCAAGCCAAATCGAAAATTTTGGCATTCTCAAAAAACATATGTTTTTTCTGGATAAGTACCATAAACCAATATGCTGGAAGATCTTCTATTTGAAAAGTAATGCCCCCCTTTTCTCAGATGCTGCATTTCAGCAATAAAGCGGTCTGATGACCAATTGGCCAGTGCTCTGGACGTTCATACCGCAGGCTTAAGGTTCGATTAATAACGGCGTAGGGATGTTTGTGAGTGGTTCGGAATCCACATTAAACTGTAGGTCCCGGTATAATTAGTCCGAAGTGTGCACAAAATGACAGTAGAGCGACAAGTCAAACCAAAACAGCATTTAAAATCCTACAACGAATTTCTTTTACGAAATGGTCCAACAAGTAGCATTGGTTGTGAGACTCCTAACCTGATGGTAAGAAGATTAATTAGCATAAGATTTAAGGTTTGAATCTGCTAGTGGCGTCTGTTGCAGCCACCAGAGAGTTTCATTGAGAAATTCATATGAAAGCGTTTCTTATAGACATTCAGACTGCCTGGGGTAAGTTTTTCTGGTTTTTTTATAAATCATAAACGGATGCAAAGAAGTTGTGTCTAAAAATTTAACGCTCTCTTTCCATTGCTCTTTGATAGGATGTTCGTAGCGTGAGTTGAACGCGAGATTCGCTGATGTGTACACATGCACAAAAGTGTCACTGGTTCCGGGATTATGCTGACCTTGTCGAAGCATGAATTCTATTTGATGCGCAGAAAAAAATACTGTTGATTTTGAAAAAATATCGGATTTTATTTCTGATATTAGAAATAGAAATAAAACGTTTCGTTTCAAAATGGTGCAAAAATTCGAATGTCCCCAGTATTAAAAAAAAAAAAAACACCATTTGGGAATTGTCAAAATATATTCGGTTTGTTTTCGTATGCTGAATTCTTTGACCTAAGAACATTCGGAACTGAAACAGCATATATATAAAAGAATTAGCGTTACAAAGGTGCACCATGAAAGACCTGCTACACTGCATTCATATTTATCGACTAAAATTCAGAGAGAACTCCGTGAGGGGTAGCATTTGTTAGATTCGTACCTTGATTTTACAACCTACAGATTTATGAAAACCTTCGCCTGCATAGATGAGGAAACTTAATGCAGATTTTTTTGTCAAATTTTGATCTGTTATTATTCAGGTTTTAAACACACTATAGATATATAAATAATGTGTTACGATTTATTTTCTAAATACATAACTTGCCTTATAATTAAACAAACATAATTTTATCACACATCCCTTGGAATATTAAATTTATTATTCTTGATAAACCTATCGTTTCCTATATACGTTCTTCTTCATCATCTTCCTTGACGCAAAGCTCCATGGTGGGTGAAGGCTGTCTGCCTACTAGTAGATTTTGAGACAGGAGTTGTTTCTCTTTTTACGGGGTAGGGTTGTCAGCTATGTGCCCAACGCTCATATTAGCCTACGGTTTAAAGTGGACTCCGAACCACTACAAACACCCAATCGGGCCGTCACAGAGCGTCAGAGAGCTTTAGCTTCACACCCACACAGCCCTTGTAGCCCTTCACACACACACACACACACATATATATATATATATATATATATATATGGCCTAAATGGCAGAGTGGCTAGCGTCCTGGCGCTCGGTGCCACAGGTTTCGGGTTCGAGTCCCGGCGGTGCCATGGATGTTTGTAGTGGTTCGGAATCCACTTTAAACCGTAGTTCCCTGTCCTAATAGGATCTTAGAGTATTGCGGGGGCATTGTTAGTCCGCGTCCATGGCTTATCTTCAGGTTACACATGCCCCCCTGGGTAAAAGACCGGGTCCTGTCTGGAGATGTAGTCATATTAGACCGGGACCTTCGGTTTAAAGTTTACTCCGAACAACTACAAACATCCATAGCACCGCCAAAGTGAGTAACGTCTGTGCAGCGCTTGCCTTAAGGCATCCAAGACCAAGCTGTCTCAGTGTTTGCCAGCTGCATTAGAACAAAAAAATATATATATTAGTCCATTCACCACAGACACACACACATATCTATATATGTACATTGGTAAGCGTCATCCCACACAGGCAGCCTGTCTGGAGATGTAGTGCGTCTATACACACTTTCCGGCAATCACCTTAGAATGTTCTTGTTTCTGAAAACAATGACTGCAATGAACGACACCTGTGGATTCGAACCTGAATCTTCCAGTCGATAATGCTTAATTTACCACTGGGCCATGAATTGTTCTTTTTTTTTTATTATGCAAACTAAATTAAGTGCGTTAGAAAAAAGAAATCAATTTTAGTTCTTATCATAAAAGAGTCTCATCATCATCATCATCATCAGTGGCGCAACACACCCGTGGTGGGCCAAGGTCATTTGACTACTGTCAGAATTCTAGACAATATCTCCTGTCTAGAAATCTGCCAGTAGTATTCTCTCTAATCAGTCTCTTTTTACGGGGTAGGATTGTCAGACTTACGCCCACTGCTCTACAGTCATATTAGACCGGGACCTACGGTTTAAAGTTTACTCCGAACATCCATGGCACCGCCGGAACTCGAACCCAAACCTGTGGCACCGAGCGCCAGAGCGCAAATCTCTCGGCTATCAATCCCCAAAGTACTAATCTTTTAATAACCTTTTTTCGGCTTTCAGGCCCGAACCTACTACTTTAAAATCTGTCTTACTAAGTTTCCCTTTTATTCTGAAATTACTAAAACTAAGCAATTAAATTCTACTGTAAAACTATTAAATTAAATTTAACAACAAATTCAAATAAACTGTAATACTTATTGATCAAAAGGGGCCTGAATGGTCGAGTGGTTAGCGCTCTGGCGCTCGGTACCACAGGTTTCGGGTTCGAGTCCCGGAGGTGCCATGGATGTTTGTAGTGGTTCGGAATCTACTTTAAAACCGTAGGTCCCGGTCCTAATAGGATCGTAGAGCGTTGCGAGGGCATTGTTACTCCGCGGCTTATCTTCAAGTTACACGCGCCCTCTTGCTAATGCAAAGTGAGCAACATATGTGCAGCGCTTGCCTTAAAGCATACAAGACCAAGCTGTCTAAGTGTTTGCCAGCTGCATTAGAACAAAAAAAAAGTTATTGATCAATCTTTATTCCTTATTTGATTTAAGCCGATTCTAGTAACAGTGCCAACATCAAATTTCCATAATACTTCATCTGATGAACACGAAGAAAATTGAAGCTCCTTAATTGATTTGTTTTCCTTAATTGTGTTAGAAAAAAGAAATTAATTTTAATTCTGATCATAAAAGAGAGCCTGTTACTTGAAAATCTATCTTATTAAGTTTCGATTTTTTTTTCTGAAATTATTAAAATTAAGCAATTAAATTCAACTGAAAATTGTTAAATTAAATTTAACCGTGTTTAACAATAAATTCAATTGAACAGCAATATTTATTGATCAATCATTACGCCTTATTTGATGTAAGCCGATTCTAGTAACGGTGCCAACATCAAAGGTCTATAATGCTTTCATGAAGAAAATTGAAGCTCCTTAATCGATGAAAATAATTTCGCCTTTTTAAAGGCATTTATTTCCACCCCTTATCTGAAAGGTGAGAAATTATTCTTAAAAAAAAAAGAAAGCATCACATTTTAAATTGCTTTCCAGACTTACGCGAAATGGAATTATAAAATGAAATTGATTCCCAAGGGAAGCAAATTATCTTTCATAAAAATAACCTTTTAAAATTCTATCTATAAAGATCGCTTGTGTTTCTTTAATGTCACATTTATCTCCTATTGACGCATTAAAGCGAATTTAAATAATTTATATGATAAATTCATTAGATTAATAAAAAAAAATCATGAATAATTTATATTTTGAAGAGAATTAATTGAATAAAAGCATTGTTCCTTTTATCAAAATTTACAGAAAATCTATGCATGAAATTAATCTTAAAATAATCACAAATAAACTGAATGTATGAAAACAACTTTAATATGTACCGTAATTTATTTTTTAATTTTTAACGTGTTTGAAATTATAGAAATTTTATGATATCGCTTGATTGCAAATAATTTAATTTAAATGATAGTATTAAGGAAAACAAAGTCAAGCACTCAAATTAAAATGACAATAGCAATAATTTCTTAATAATAATGTTATAGATTATAAACAAAAAGTATTTTTAATTTTTAACGTGTTTAAAATTGTTGAAATTTTATGATATTGCTTGATTACAAACAATTTAATTTAAATGATAGTATTAAAGAAAACAAAGTAAATCCCTCAAATTAATAATAGTATAATATAAAATAATCTAATGATATAATAATATAATACAATAAAATAATAATAAAATAATAAAATAATAAATAGCAGTAATTTCTAATAATAATGTTATAAATTATAAACAAAAACCATAATATTATGTAATATACACCAGATATTAAATGTTTTTAAACGCCAATTTTAATTAAATTTTAAAAAAAATATTTTTGCTTTAAATTAATTAAAATCAAAATATAACTTTCAATAAAAGGGAAGAAAATAGTAAATCTAATAAAATGAAGATATAATAATTGATTATTGGTTATAATTGAATAAAATGAAATTATTGTTTCAAAATTCTATTTAATAGGCAAAGTTAATGATTTTATACTTGATAAAATTTATTAAAATGTAAATAACACAACTGATGTCGAGCCAGGTTTTAATTTGTTTTATCGATATATAATTATATATTTGGAAAAAAAAATAATGCAAAACTAAAACAAAATTTGTATTAATTAACTGTTAAACAAATCTTGTTGCATAAAAATTTTCAAGAATGCTGTGTAGCATATGCTTTCAAACATAAATATATATAACGCAATATATATGTTACCACTAAAGTGCTGAAATCAGTTATTCTACAGATTATCTAGGTAATGTGCAGATTAACTAGGGTGATGACATATATCTATATCTATATATATATATATATATATTAATTTTAGAATTTTTAGAACTTTTTATGACGCTGAATTACAGGTTCGGTTTATGTAAATCTCTAATCTCGTTAAAATTGTAGGTACTTTTCTATTAGCTGTATGTAAAGTATAAATCATCACATATTACTAAATACATCACGCTTTTATTTTTTTTAGTTTATATTTCAAGTTTATGAAAAAAAAGTACTTTTTTTTCTCCACACTCGAACCTGTTTTTCATTTGCGGAGAAATGCCGAGCAACCATAATATTAATAGAATTTCCTGCAAACGCTCCTGTAGTTTGAAATTTGCCGAATAACACTATCCCTTCCCTCTAATCTTTCAGACAAAAAATAAAATGCCATAGAAAATTGACTAGTGCAGATCTTACACTACATATTACAATCTATCACATATCTTATATAAAAAAACAACTGAATGAAAACAATGCGCAAGCTTCAGGTAGGGTTACCAGAGTTATATAGTAACTAACGTTAGCATCTGGTGTTTTTCTTTACAGGGATTTGGTTTGAAAAATATTCCTTTCATTTTATGTGCTTGGCAGCCTTTTGGCTCACGTGGCGACATATTTGAATGTTACAGGCATTTTGTTTTCATTTCGGCTTATATAAGGATTTTGAAATTTGAATAAATTTTTTGAAAAAAATATAATATAATAATAAAACCGGCTTTTTGGTTTATACATGGATTGGCTCATTTTCGGAAATATGAGGTATATACACCATATATTAGAAAGATACATAAATATTATTATTGTATAGGACATAAAGTATACAATATTTGAACACAAAAACCGAGAGAGAACAACGAATGAGTAAATTTAAAATACGATCATTTTTCTCGCAAAAGCTACTATCGATATTCGCTACACACAAATAAACTCAAATTGTATAACCAAATCATTGTAGTATTCGCATTACAAAAATTCTCAGACCCTTATATTTAAGCCTTTCAAAAGAAATGTTCAAGATCCTAAGTGCGAAGCTGCAGAAATGAAACTGAATATCAAATTAATAAATATAAAAGTTAAAAAGAAGAACGTCAAAACTCATTGGCACATAAAATAAAACGGACACTAAAATTTGTACAAATTATACGATGACAGAATGTGAAAAGATATTATCCAGGAAATTAGCGAAGCTCGAGATAAATTAATAAGCACTAAGTAAATTACTAACAAAATTTTGAAAATAGCTATATCAAGGAATGCATACACTCAAAAATTATAAATTTTGCTATTTCTGCAACATGGAGGATTGGATGAAAATAGGACACATCTAGTAAATTTTACAAATACATAATCTTCATTGGCCCAACAGCCCCTGTGGTAGACCAAAGCCGTCTGCCTGCTGGCAGATTTTTGAGACAGGAGATGTTTTCCTTTTACGGAGTAGGGTTGTCAGCCAAGAAGATTATATATTTATAAAATTCAGAAGATTATCTGTTAAATTGGAGTTTCGTATGAAACATGTCAACTCATTATGAAAAAACTGAAATTACGAACTGAACTGAGTACAACGTGAAAGTTGTGCAAAAATCGAAAGGCAATTAATGTAAACAGGAAAAATATTAGTTGTGAATCCATTTTTAGAATATGAATTTAACGATACTGGCCTGTAATCACAAATACGTATATAATTTATTTAAAAGTATCAATGGATTCATGGGTATATTGGCTTTTGGCTTCTATAGAACACCCCCTTCCCCCCCCGAAAAATAAGAAAAACGCAAAATGGAAGCAACATCAAGTATTTAGCAAGATAATGAGTTGCACGAAAAATGTCTTTTAACACGAAAATAATAATCGAATTCGATTCGTAGTATTTTATTGATTCTCTTTTTAAAACTAACGTACAAGATATGTTTAACGATAAACAATATTAATATTCAATAATTTATCACCAAAACTTTTTAACTTTATTAATTAGAAGGTTATATTTTCATGCCTGGATCATTCCTGCATTGTTCATATTGAAGCATTTGTTTCCTGCTCTGTTCTAAAATCTGCTCTGTATTATAGCAGAAATGCAGATAAATTGAAGATGGTGGGTGTATATTTTAAGAAGGAGAAATAATAGCGTTTCCCAAGCGTGGGTGGATTTGAACCCCTGAGGGCAAAAGTATCCAGGGACTTCCCCGAATGACTTGTGACATGGGATGGAATAAAGAAGATAGTGATTGGATCGGTGAGTTGGCCTGAAGCTGGGATTACTACATCAAAGGAAGGACTGAAATCTAGATTGAAGGTCGCCTTGTATGTCTCGTGACTCAAAAAGGAATGATGATGATATAAAAACTAGATTTTGAAGAGTTTTTTCACCATATCTAAGCATTTGTGTGCAAAAATGAATTTTGTAAAATAATATTAACAAGGCAGTGCATCTCAAACTTTTACTTTTATAACCTTTATTAGCCAAAAGAATTGTAGAGCATTTTTTTGTTTTATTGAGTGAAATATATTATTTATTTAATTTTTGATACATACAGCATACATATACTACTGTGGCCAAAAAAATAAGACCAATTATTTTTTTTTCAAAAACTCTTTATTTATTCTTCCAAATTTATTTCATCGCCTTCAAAGTAATCCCCTCCGAACACAATGCACATAAGACAACTTTTTTTCCGATCATCAATGTATGCTAAAAAGTCATTGGCTGGGATGACTTTCGAAGTGCGCTGCTATTCAATCTCTTCAATCGACACAAAACGGTGCCCCGGAGTGGTCTTTTGAGTTTAGAGAATAACCAGAAATCGCACGGTGTGAATACAGTGGTTGTGGAACGATATGGGTTTCATTTTTGGCGAAAAAGTCACGAAAAATCAATGCAGTGTGAGCTGGCGCATTCAGTGTTTTCGGTACCAATCGCGATTTGACGCGTTTGAGGACCAAAATGAAATTGAGCGATTCTTTTAAAATTCCAACATCATCAGCAAGGTCTCTAATTGTTTAAACGACGGTTTGCAAGCACCAAATCTTTAATTTTTTGGAGGTGAGCTTCGTCAAGTGAGGTTGATTGTCGACCAGAGGGTTCTTCGTCTTCAACGCGATCTCTGCCTTTTTTTAACTGTTTACATCACTTCTAAACATTTCTTTCTGATATAGGAATGCTCACCGAATGCCTTCTGCAACCTTCTATACGTTTCCGCAAACAAATTTGAATGCAAGTTCTTTTCTCAATTAATTCAGACATTTCCAAAATCGCCGGAATCAATTTTAGCGTCTCACATAGCCAAGCGTAACTCAAGCACTAATTTCTAACGTCAAATTTCAAAAAAACTGTAATTACATGAGCCCCAAAAATTTTTAATTAAAAATTGGTCTTACTTTTTGGACACAGTAGTATGTACAGTGTACATATACAGCAAACAGTATATTAGGCACCCAAATGGCTTTTGCTTATCCAACAAACGTAAAGGAGTGGAAATGAATTCTTAATGAAATTTATTTTGTCAACATTGCGCTATGCAGTCTTTGAATTCGTTATAAATATTTAATCTTGAATTGTGTTTTCTTTTCAACAACAACAAAAAAGCATTACAGAATTTTTTTTTTTGTATGAAAGGAATCGGGCGAACTCGAATTCCTCGGTTACCAGGAAGAACAATTTTTAGTAATAAAATTGTGTTGTATTGTGCAGATTTTGCAACTGGATTGTAACTGAGTGTGGTTGGGTTGAAATACTTGAGGCACAGGTTGGAGAACTCACAGCTTTATTGGCACAGATACAAACATCACATCAGTTAAAGACCGGCAATATTACATACACATTTAAAGACGGAAAAATATTTTTTTGTTGTTTTAATGCAGCTGGCAAACACTTAGACAGCTTGGTCTTGAATGTCTTAAGGCAAGCGCTGCACGGACGTTACTCACTTTGCATTACAAGGGGGGGTGGGGCGTGTAACTTGGAGATAAGCCACGGACACGGAGCAACAATGCCCCCGCAACGCTCTACGATCCTATTAGGGGACCTACGGTTTAAAGTGGATTCCGAACCACTACAAACATCCATGGCACCGCCGGAACTCGAACCCGAAACCTGTAGTACCGAGCGCCAGAGCGCGAGATAACTATAGATTCAGACAGATAATTATAGATTTGTGGAAAAATTTCCCAATTCTAAGCCGAAAACTCGACACTTTGGTATGCTCATGGTTCGCGAAAGATGCTTCCTCTCCGGGTGAGATTCTGTAAGCCAACTAATACACAGATGTTTGTATTAAATATATTTCCTCTCGGAATGAGAGACTATAAACTAAACGTATCTCAGCAGGAGCGCAAGTTGCGCTTTACATCTTCTAGGGTATGAGTGAGAGGCCTACTGACCATTTCTCCTGAACGCCACAAGGGGGCGCTTTTGAAGTGCGGGGAGGAAGCACGGTTACAGTATTTAAAAAAAGAAACTCATAAATTTTTATTTTTCCAAATCATTTAAAGGTGATTTAGTTATATTTGTTACTTAATGAGAAATAATTATTCCATTATTTTTAAATGTTTATTTAATATATTCTTTCAAATAATAATTAATTATGTAATTAGATGTGTAAATAATTAAATCTTCTTTAATTAAAAAAAATTTCTTTAAAAAATAATCATCATATCAAATATTATTTAACAGACGTTCTTGCTACATCGTTGGTATATAAAAAGTAATAATGTAAATGCAAATATAATGTAATTAATAAATATAAAAATAATATGTAAATGCAAGTAAGTAAAATGTAAATGTAATTAATAATTACATAAGAATATGAATGTAAATTTCATATAATGATGTGAATGAAAGGTTAAAAATTTACCGAGGTATGCAATTTAAAAGAAGCAAAAATAATTTTGCTGTCATAAAAATATATAATATTCAACAACAAAACTTTTAAATATACACAAAAAATAGAATTTAGAATTCCAAAGAATTTAAATAAACTTATCGATATCCTATAACCCTAGATTCACCGTGGAACGTCAAAAGATCGAATTCGAATTATTACCAAATCTACCATATCAGCGACCAAGAAGTATAATTTCCTTCCTCCCGGCTGCAAACGATAATTTAAATAAACATCTTTATTCGAAATTGAGTTCGCCCTGCCGCCGAAAATTCCGAACTGAAACGAATTCATATTACTGAATTCCAGAACTCGTTAAATTTTCCCGCCCTTTTCAGTAGCTTATCCTTTTAACCATGTCAAGAGCTCGTTCCGACTTATCACGCGGAGCTATAAAGAGGTGCTATTAAAAGGGTGCAGGTGATGAATGTGCAATCGTTCCGGTTCAGACGATAGTTTGAAACGAGGGTGGCAAAGGGGAAAGAGGGGCAAAAACATTCTAAAAGTCGTCTGCTCGCTCGATCGGCCGTGATTGGCAGTAATAAGAAGATAGAACACTTCTTTTCCGTTAATGGGTCTATTATTTACTTGCTATCTTCTCCAACAAATGGTGGTTTTAATATCGTTTAAAAAATCGAGTTGTTTTGGCTATATCATTGCAATTGCAATTGCAATGATTTAGTAGCCATATATCACAAAAATAATATAAAAATCCTGTTTTTGGTGAAGTAAATTTGTACATGAAAAGCTCTCTCTCCAGGTTAGCATAATGTCTTTATACTAGTAAACAAATAAAAATAAATCAATGGTTAGTAAAATAGAAATGTGTTTTACTTGAACGAGGAAATAAATTCAATAAATATGTATCCAATAAATAAATAACATTCTACTTTTAAATTATTTTTAAAATTTGAGTACTAAAATTGGACAATTAGACATTTGTTTCAATTTTTTAAGTAAAGATCTTGTATAAATCATACTGCTGTTGAAGTAAAGCTGTTTTGGAAAGTACGTTTTAGAAATATTAATGTATCTCTTTAGAAACAAATAATAATTCATCAAAAATATGAAATAAAAATGACAAATTTTTTTAGAAATAATTAAGTTTAGTGGACAAGTATCAATAAAAAATTAACGACTAAAATGATAATTCATTATCGTTAAGTCAGTAATATATATTTTTTATTATTTAAATGCTTAGCTTGGACAGCTAATTATGTGCAATTCATTTTCTAGTAAAGAATAATCATTTTGAAATGAAAAAGTAACGTTACTGGTAAAGTGGACAATTATATGTAATTTTTAAAGAATTGTTTTAAAATTAAGATAATTGAAGAATTAATTTTATTTAATAACCATTTTATGGTCATGTAATCATTTGTCATAATTTAAATAGTGATAATAACAATATTTTTCATTTTTAGCCGATATAATGCTTTATTTATGATCAACTAATATTTATCGAATGCTTAATTTTTAACAAAATGGAAAGTACACTTTCTTATTGTTTAAGAAGAATTATGGGCTAAGTATTTCTGTAATATTACTTACATAAAAACGAAGTTATAATGTTTAATTTCAACACAGTTATAGTAATAAGTCACATTTCTACTTTTTGACGGTTACAAATCTTTCAGCAATTTTTTCCTCTCAGACTTTAATGTGAAAAGCTATTTCTTTTTAACTAAAATTTTAAAGCCCTTTATTAAAAAAATATACTACTTATATGTTCTAAATATCTTAATGACTTTATAATAAAAAGAAGGATTTTGCGAGAAAAAGAATTCTTTATATAAAAACATACTTCACATTTTTTGCCTATTTATAAGGAGATTATCGTATGTTCTTCAGTTTCACCTTTATTTATTTATTTATATATTTATTGCAATATAAAAAAATATAGTTTTTTAAATTATAAGTCAGAACATACTAAAACAAAATTGTATGGTTTTTTCGCTAATTTTCTTTATCATATCGTATAAATCATAACGTTGTCGAAGTAAATTTGTTTTGGAAAGTACGTTTTAGAAATATTATTATATCTCTTTATAAACAAATAATAATTCCTCAAAGATAAAAAATGAAATAATTTTTTTGGGAAATAATTAACTTTAGTGAATAAGTATCAGTAAAAAAAACTAACAATTAAAACTAAAATAATAATTCATTGTCGTTAACTCAGTATTGTATAATTTTTACCATTTAAATGCTTAGTTTGGACAGTTAATTATGTGCAATTCATTTTCGAGAATAATCATTTTGAAATGAGAAAGTAACGTTACTGGTAAAGTAAGCAATTATATGTAATTTTTTAAGAATTGTTCTATAATTATGATAATTGAAGAATTAATTTTATTTAATAACTATTTTATGGTGATGTAATCATTTGTCATGATTTAAATAATGATAATAACAAAATTTTTCATTTTTAGCCGATATAATGCTTTATTTATGATCAACTAATATCTATCGAAAGCTGAATTTTTAACAAAATGGATTATCGTACGTTCTTCAGTTTTGCCGTGATTTATTTATTTATACATTTATTGCAATATAAAAAAATGTAGTTTTTTAAATTATAAGTCATAACATACTAAAACAAAATTGTATGGCTTTTTCGCAAAAGTTTGCTTTATCATATCGTATAAATCATACCATTGTTGAAGTCAATTTGTTTTGAAAAGTACGTTTTAGAAATATTGTTATATCTCTTTATAAACAAATAATAATTCATCAAAGATAAATAAAAAGATTTTTTTGGAAATAATTAACTTTCGTGGACAAGTATCAATAAAGAATTAACGACTCAAATGATAATTCACTATCGTTAAATCAGTAATATATATTTTTTTACTATTTAAATGTTTAGTTTGGACAGCTAATTATGTGCAATTCATTTTCGAGAATGATCATTTTAAAATGAGAAAGTAACGTTACTGGTAAAGTAGGCAATTATATGTAATTTTTAAAGAATTGTTTTATAATTATGATAATTGAAGAATTAATTTTATTTAATAATCATCTTATGGCCATGTAATCATTTGTCATAATTTAAATAGTGATAATAACAATATTTTTCATTTTTAGCCGATATAAAGCTTTATTTATGATCAACCAATATTTATCGAATGTTGAATTTTTAACAAAATGGAAAGTGCACTATCTTATTGTTTAAGAAGAATTATGGGCTAAATATTTAACTAATATGTCTTTTATAAAAAAGAAGTTATAATGTTTAATTTCCACACACTTATAACAATAATTTATGTTTCTATTTTTAAATTTGTCGGTTGCAAATCTTTCAGTAAATTTTTTTCTCTCTCAGACTTTAATGTAAAAAGCTTTTTGTTTTTAACTAAAATTTTAACGCACTTTATTAAAAAAATATACAACTTATATGTTCTAAATATCTTAATGACTATATAATATAGAGCGATTTTGCGAGAAAAAAGGAATTAGGCTTTATACAATGAGCTTTGCTTTATATAAGAACATATTTAACATTTTTTTGCCCTGTTTGTAAGGAGATTATCATATATTCTTCAGTTTTGCCATTATTTATTCATATATATTTATTGCATTATAAAAGTGTCCTTTTTTAAAATTATAACTTACTAAAACAAAATTGTATGGCTTTCTCACTAATTTTGCTTTTATTTTTATATTTGCTTTTGGAATGCAAATTAACGTTTCACAAAATAAATTTGAATTTTTAGATCTTGAATAACATATGTGACATTTCTTATTCAAACTTTTTTACAGAACTATTCCACTTTATGAGCATTTTCGTTTTTATATTTTTACTATAACTTTATTTTAAATTCTTTCATTAATCACAAAAATATAATCTGCTGTACTAAACCTTAAAATATTTATCAGTAATTATGTTTATTCTCAGTGCTACATTTTTTTTAAAGAATTGTGGGCAATAGTACTGCATGATTCACTAAAATTTATGAAGCCATAAAAATAAGCCTTATTTCGAAGTATGAATTTAAGAAACCTTAGATAAATTGTTGCAATATTAACAAATAAATCAGTGAAGTTATTCCTAAATGTAGAAAAAATTATACTGTTATTCTTTCAATTTCAAAATTCAACTAAAATTATTGATATTTTAAGTTAAGGTAATAACTTAAAAATCAAAGTTTATAAATTGTGATTCAACATATAAATACTGATTATATGAATAAAATTATGGGAACTTTTGAATAATAAATTTCTTTTTTAATTATTTAAATATAGCATATAAATTGCCACTCAATTTAAGCCAATAGTTCGAAGTATACATTGTCAGTATAAACATTTTTTATCTGCATTATTTTACTTCAGGTATACAAATTACTATAAATTTAATATGTTTGTTATATGTCATACGTTATATTTATTATACGTATTTATTATGTTATCAATACGTCCATAATGTGATTTTACTGAATACGATTTAATAGATTTTACTTACAAATTTTTACCTTTCTGTTTTCATGCATTTTGTGTAATTGCATTCAAAATAAAATTTTATTTTAATATTCGAAAGATAACAAAATGTTAAAGAATATTTAAAAAGATTAATAACATTATAATATGTATTATTCTTTTATTTTTTTAATTAAAAAACAACTTTCCTAATTTATAAATAACAAATATTTTTGTTTATATTGTTAGAAATGTAAATGATACATGTAAACTTATACCACTTAAAGTAAGTATAAACTAATAGAGAAACATAAAAACTAACCTTTCTTTTCCCACACAATAATAGTTACATTGATTAAATAGTCTTTACTTAACAAGAAAATATTACAGTTGATTGATCACATGAATTAAAAAAAAATAACTGAACTCCATCAAGCAAAGTAATCTTTGAGGCATTATCCCAAAAGTCACAGGAGAAAAAAAGAAAAAAAGGAAACAACGTTTATAAAAAATAACTGAGATAAAAAAAAATGTAGTCTAGCAATGAACTAACTAAGCAATCGTTAAAGGAGTCTGACTTTGATCAATAATATTTTTGGTTTTTGTTTAAACTCTAAAGGAATTCATTTAATTGATTTATCTTACTTGTAGAATTTCATTTATACGGTACGTTTAAGATAAAATCTTTTTAGTATGTAACATTTACAAATAAAGATGAATACGACAGGAAAAAAATTAAGAATTTTATTAATAAATTTTAATGTTATAAACAACATAAGTCAAGAATATATATACTTTATAATTTAAGATGTTTCTTAACTTTATTTATTTTTTTGAAGGGGGGAAGGGGATGCTCATTCCAAATAATCAATCACCTTACATCTATTACCCCCTCTATTAATCTTTGGCTTTTAAAATGTCAAAATTCAGTGAAATAAATAGAAAGGTGTAAAGAATGATTAAAATACCATTTTATTAACATAGTGATGAAAAATGTTTGGAAGTTATTGTCTTTCCTCATAGTAATACAACGCTGCCTGATAACCTACGGCCTAATAGCCAAGCCCAACAGCCAATAGCCTAGCGCTCTGGCCCTTCATACCACAGGCTTCAGGTTCGAATTCTAGCAATGGTATGATCCACGTTAAACTGTATGTCTCGGTTCTAATTAGTCCAAAAGTGTGCAGAAACTGATCGTAGAGCGACAAACTCAAATCAAATCAAGTCATAGTAATCCGTGTGTTTTTTAACCTTTTGTAAATCAAAGTACTAGTATAGCCTTTTCTTTAATGTACACTTACTCAATGGATGGACCAACAGTAATCTATCATAGTAACCATACTTCCTCCTACGCATTGGCAGGAATGCCGTTTGTGGCGTTCAGGAGAAATGTTCAGTTGGCCTACAGATTCTCACCAGAACTTCTTTCCTACAGACTTCTTTCTTTCATTATTAGAAGTCTATAAAAGACAGGTGATTCTCAACGAGTTTCCATAGTATTGTCATTCATTTTGCGCAAGGGAAACATATCACACCACCTAACAGTTGAAAGCATTTTACATTTAAATAGATTGCTACTGATTATCGCACGTAGGTAGACGATATTGGACAAATGTTTACACTTGTATCATGTGCAGATAGCTGTCTAATATTACTCAAACGCCATATAAACAATGTTTTCATGCCATTCATTAAAAATGAATTGCTTAGATATTATTATTAATAAAATTATACTTATTATTAAATCACTGTATTGTGAATTTTTTTATTTATTATGTGAGACAAACAGATGTGTCCTGGTGTTGTCCTGTCACAAAAATTAAATATTTTTAATATCAGTAAATTTTACTAAAAAAATATCTGCTTAGAAGTAAATGTTGGAGATTTTAAACAATTCTTATTCAACGTTATGATATGATTATATTTGCAAATAAATCCTTATTACTATATAATTCTCAGAAATGTTTATCACTATTAGCACTTTATTTTAAGAATATTATAGCGTTAGTTTTGAAAATATTAAAAATTAATTAATGGCGTTTAATCAGTTTTTTAAGGCTGGTGCTATTAAGTGCTGAGAAAATCTGACGATAACAAAAAAAAAAAATTATATTTTTATTTAATTTAAAAGGATTCATAGAAATGTTTTTAATAGTAATAAAAAATTATTTAATAGATATTAATTAATAATTTAACAAAAATGTAATTTTTGGCTATAAAGTATTTTAATTAAAACATAAAATCAGAGAGAAAAAACGTCTGAACTTTTAAGCGTTACAGTTTGTCAGTTGTGCTGGAACATATACAAAAACATACACGATTTGCGTTTATATAGATTTATATACAATTAAATTTTATCATACATTTACTTATAAAGATTTATTTAATTTTTTTCATCACTTCATACAAAAACTAGAATTCCCTATTTCCCTACAAGCAATATTTTCTGTTTATTTCCCATTCTTTAATATTTCTTTCACTTACTCTTATCTGCACAGAATACACTTTTACACGCCCATTTATCACAACTATAAGGCCACACTCCATTTTTCCTTGTTCCCCTCTAATTAAGACTATTAATTAGATTCCCCTGGTGAATACTTCTTATCTCTCAAAATACGTGGCTGTTAAGCAAAAGCCACTGAACCGCTAATATTTTAAACGGGCCCAGGGAAAGGGGGGGATATCCCGTTACTAATTAGTAACGCAATATTCTCCGTCAAAACCACGTGTGGCGCTTTCTTGAGGCAATGGACATAAAAAATGAACCCCCAGAAAAATAAAATTAGGCTTAATATTCAATTACTGGAATAATTAGCGAGCTCCTACTGTTCGCTCGAAGACCTCTTCGAGGCTTTTGGTAGTAAATGTATTGATAAAGGGTATGAGAAGATAGTGTCTTTCGGTTTCATTTGATAATATTTCATTAGAAAAAAAGTTCCGTACCATCAAATGTTCTGGTGAATTTCATTAGAAGATGCCTAATCAGAAAGAGACAAAAAAATCAGCAGATGATTAGTTTGTTTTTTAACATCGCTTCAGTTTCTTTTAAAGTGTGACTCATCCTCAGTTTCCTGCAGAAAGGGATGGACATCCCATGAGTTGTCTACTCATAGATGGAGGTAAATGTGAAGCTTTTGTTATGATGGTTTGGTTTGTCGCTCTATTTCCCTCTTGGGCACACGAGGGCTAAACAGACTGGGACCTGCAGTTTAAAGTGGATTCCGAACCATTCACTTAGATCCATGCCACCGCCAGGATAGAAGTGAACCTTCTGTTATGATGAAGCACCCGTAGATAGAAGTCTGACTTGACTCCGAGTCGTTGAAGAAGGAGGGCAGTGTCTTTCGGGAGGACTTTCAGGGAGAACTTCCTAGGCGTATCGTATGGGAGAAAACCCGGAAAACTCATACCAGGCAGTCTGACTAACGAAGCAAGAAGCTGAACATTACAAACGCCATTGAGTATCTTCGGTTTTGAAACAGTGTCTACAACAATGTCGCCAGCGGATTGAACCTCAGCACTAATGCGCACCAATGGCGCACGTTACCACTGAGCCACGAGTCGTGCTTGTTTTAAAGTAATTAAGATTAAATGTTCCTTGAAAGATGATCATCAAATCATTTACGAATTTTCGGCGGAAATAAAGAAATGCTGTGATGGAATGATTCATTTCTTATAATTGCTTTCGTCTAATTAATTATTTTCATTTAACTTAAGAAATTATCCAGAGAATATTCTAAGAAACCATATAAGAGAAAATGGGAAAATTTTAAAATTATTACACTTTGAAATTTAATGCCTCTTACTATTATTTCTTATCTTCCTTTTACCAATCAGAGTTTACATGTGGAAAAAATAAATTTCACTTTTTAGTTCATTCATTTACGTCTGTTTTGCCATACACCAATATTCAAATTAGGTCAATTTCTGTACTGTATACATTAGTGCAGTGTATAAGTAGATAATACTCTTAAAAATGTGATTCATAAATAAAATATAATTTTATGAAAACATTTTAAGGATGTGGCAACTATATTAAAGGTGAGACAATACACTGATAATTTTATTATATTGCTGATGTGACAATGTATTGATATTGCTAAGTCACATTTATGATGCGACAATATATTGACGGTCTACTATATTATATTGATGGTGTAGCAATAAATTAATGTGCTATATCTTTTTGATAGCACAATATATTGATGTGACATTGTATCGTATTGATAGCACAATATATTGATATCATATTGATGGTGCAATAATGTATTGATGTGCTACTATATCGTATTGATGGTGCAATAATATATTGATGTGCTAATATATCGTATTGATAGCACAGTTTATTGGTTGTTACTATATCGTATTTATAGTACAATATATTGATGTTATACTGTATCGTATTGATAGTACAAATATATTGATGTGCTATTATATCGTATTGACAGCACAATATATTGATATGCTACTATATCATATTGACAGCACAATATATTGATGTGCTACTATATCGTATTGACAGCCCAAATATTGCTGTGCTACTATATCGTATTGATAGTACAATATATTGATGCGCTATTATATCGTATTGACAGTATATATTGATTGCTATTATATCGTATTGATAACACAATATATCGATGTTACTATTCGGTCGCCCCATAGCATGGGTTTGGCACCAAGAGTAGATTTGGGAAATGCTTGGGCTTACTTCATAAGTTCCATAAGCTTAAATGAGAAAAATATATTTTACATTCATTGACCTCTAATTGTACCCTAAATTATAATAGTAATTTCTATATCTGTGATTGCTAAAATATTGTTTTCTCAGAATTTCAATCACGATGAACAATATCAATATTAAATTGACATTTAAAAATAAAATTAAAAAAAATTATGTATTTTAAAACGCATTTTATTATTATTTAATTGGTAGGGAAAAAATGCAAGTCTAATACTACAGCTTCACTTTTATAATTATTTTTAATACAAGCGAATGATTTTAATTTAATATTATGTATTTAAAACAATATTCTAAGAAAATGATTCCATAACTTTCATTTTACTATAAAGACTTCCAATGAACGAAAAAAGGTTAGAACCCTGTACTATGTGAGATACTGTTTTTGGTTCAAATTAAAAATTAAAAACATCTCAAATTAAAAAAAGAACAACTATCATCAATTACAAACTAATTGTAGTGTTTCCACCAATTGTAATGCAGACAAAGAAAACAAAAATCCCTTTAACAAACAAACAAAAAAAAACTAGCCATTGGATTCCTTAAACCCGTCCTAACTCACTTTAATATAATTACAACTCTTAGTTCGATACTCGGGAGATAATTAATTCCGCATCTCTTCACAAACTGATAAATGTTAATTACGTTACACTCACCCAAGAAAGTAACATTCATTTACGGAAGTGATTATATGGCCTCAATACAAACTCCTCACTCTTAAATAAAGACAAACAAAAATGCTTGTCTTTGATGCATCAGTAGGTAAACGGGAGAAAAAAAGACTGTGGTGAGATGTTTTAGATCTTTATGCGCATGGGAACCAATTTCGAAAATTACGTTATTCCCAGTAGACAAAAGATGCCAAAGAATTTGGTTTAGATGTATTCTTGATATTGATAGTAGTAATTATTTCTATGATGGTTTAGTTCTCTATATATCATTTCATATCTTGAATAGTTAACATATTTTTGTTACTTGTAGAGAAGTTTTTAAGATAATATATGCTTTATATCCATCAAACTCATTGTCAAACTATGTATTAGATGGCTCTGCTTCATATTCGCTTCAATCACTGGAATGATGTTAATACTAAAGCTTGGATGAGATATTACAAGAATGAGTCACTGTTTTGTAAACAATTTTCCTTCATAAGCAACTTTAGATTAGAAATGTTCACTTAGTCAATTATTTCAACTAATGACATATTTCAACACAGACTTCCACACTTCTTTAATTTCGCATTGCATAATAAATACCATTATTTTACCTAGGGATATATATATTATAATTTATTGTCACAAAAGCCCCTTGTTGGTCCAAGGCCGTCTGCCTACGAGCAGATTTCGAGACTGGAGATGCTTTCTTTTTACGGGAGAGAATTGTCAGCCCTACTCTCAACAGTCATATTACAGTGGGATCTACGGTTTAAAGTGGATTCCGAACAGCAACAAGCATCGATGAAACCGCTGGGCGTCAAAGGCCCAGCATCGAACCCTGTGGCATCGAGGGCCAGAGCACTAGTCACTAAAGGCCAGAATAATAGGCTAGAGGGCTAGTTACTATCATCATCATGTCCCATATATATATATTAATGAATAAAATTTTTCTATTTTTGCCCAAATAAAATTTTTTATGAATTTAACTGCTCCTAATTAAGGCATTCATACTGCCGATGCATACTTTTAGACTGCAGATATCATACTTTCTATCAAGTCTTATTGTTTTTTATAAAACTTGATGGCAATTCATGCCATCAATGATATATGTGTCCGTACGCGTCTATCACTACTTGGTCACTAGAAAGAAACCTATCAGTAACTAAGCACTAAATCGCCTAATGAGTTCAAGTTAAAATAAAATACCTACTTAACTCTATTTATTTTATTTACTTTTACAAAATAAGGCATACGAATTAGGTAAGAGCACGCGTTTCGTGTTTTTGGTGCCAAATTATTCATTCTGTTTTCAATTTTAGGGGCTGGACAAAATTATTAAAAAAATATGGAATGAATGAAAAAAAATTTAATATAAAGCTCTAGATTTAATTTTTATTAGACTGAATTGACACATAACAATTTACGAAGTTACTTACAGATATAATTACTGTATTCACAGTTACTTACAGATATAGTTACAGTACTTACAGTTATTTACAGATAATTGCATAGAATGTTTGAGGTTTCCTTTCGCTATCCTTCTCTGACCTTTTTGATTTATTGTAATTAATATTTAGAGAAAAAATTCTTCTCTCATATATTTGTTGCCACAAAAAGATGACATTTCTTAGTAATTTTCTTATTGAAGATTAATGCAACACACTGTGTTTTCTACCATCAGGAATATGACTAATTTCACAGTAAGATATCGATCAGGGGCAAATAGAGGCCTGGATTCAGTACGCGGAACGAGAATTGTCCGAATATGATATAAAGATATTTTTATGAAAGAAGACTTATCATGCTGAACTTAATTAGAACCACTCAAAAAATGGTAGATGGATGTATAATTGGATGTATGTTTCTCATAGTTCATCTGGACAAAGCAGAAGTTCATAGAGCTTGCCTATCTATGTACAAAGAGGCGTAGTCTTAAAAAAGACCATCAAAATGCTTTCTTTCCAATAGAGATAACGTATCTTAAAAATTTTCAACAAATCAGAAACATATGAGTAGTGATAGAGCGATAATGCTCACAATCTAAAAGAACAAATATTCTAAACTACACCTGATTTTTTTGCTGTTACTGCTTTCAGAAGCAAGGCGGCTCTAATAGATGTGTAAGCATGCCGCATTTCCTTCCATACGACATCCAAATACGCTGTAGTTTAGTTTTGAATGTCCTCTGACACGGAAATAACATTTTTTGTAATATAGCATGGCCATCTGGTGGTCAATACTAGCGCTCTGGCCTTTGGTACCACAGGCTTCAGGTTCGAACCCTAGCGACGGCAGGGATGTTTGTTAGTGGTTAGGAATCCAAGTCAAACTGTATTAGATACCGGTCTAATCGGCCCAAAGTGTGCACAAAATGACCGTAGAGCTACAAACCAAACCAAACTAATGTATTATGAGGAACATAAATCCCTTTGTGCTAAAATAATAATAAATCAGCATATTTTGAGTCAATCAATTCTTGTATAAAAATAAAAGAATTACCCGAGACAAGATTATAAATTGAATTAAACTATAGCGGTTACATTGAATATAAAAAAACAAGAACATTTCTATTATCATAGCCATCAATTTTAACAATAAAAAATTTATATTTACATGTTTTATTAAATTCTTTTAGCTTCACCATTGTACTCTATGCGACATCTTTGCTGTCTTAATGTAGGTACCAGCATTTGAAAATTTCGAAATATCCCTCAAATTTGTAAATATAATAGCATTTCTTGAAAAATTTTAATACATCAAATGAAAAGTGTGTAATTACATAGTACAGGATTTTGAAAAGATAATATTAATTCTCCTTTTAAAATAAAAATTTTATTAAAATTCAATTTAAATTTTCTTACTATGATATATAACTTTAATATATATAGCGAGTCATCAAATTACATAATAAGTAGGTATGATATTTCTTCTTTATACACTTTATATTTTAAACATTAATACGCATCCTACTGTTCCTGTTTTTTTAGAAATAACTATTATTTATAATTCTAATTATTATAATCTTTGCTATAATTTTTCTTCAATGCAAGCTTCATAAACAGCAAACATGCAAAGTGTTAAAATCTGATTACATTTTGTGCAGTTGAAGTTTCTTTAAGTGTGGTACATCAATGGACCAGTGTTCAACTTATGCATGCCGCGAACTGTAGATCGATAGAAGATGAAGGGAGAGCACTGTCCTATAGGAAGAATTTTATGATTAACTATTCAATGCATTTAATTCTTATATGGTAAAAAACAGCAAAAAATCAACCAGCAAATTTAACTGTTAATGCGAGAAACCTATTCACAATTGACAAAATTGTCATCGAGTCTGGTTTGCGAACGAAGGTCTCCAGAAAATTCAAATCCTGCACGCTTATTTAACACATTTTACAACTAGACCAGTAATTAGAATATCAAAGTTTTTTTCCCTGTTTATTATTAGTGGACCTTGTGCCCCACTTATAAATGCTAAAAAGAACAAATCTATGGGGTTATTAGAAGGAAAAAATTGCTTGTTGAAAGGTATTTTAAGAGTAACTGACTCAAATTTATGCCTGTCAAAAACACAATAAAATTCCATTAAGCTGCCTGATTATTCGTGCAAGTTGTTTCAAATAAATCGTCACAATCACCATGGAATATCCTTGTTTCTTGAAAGCAATCGCAGCAATGGAAACAGCCAGTATTGAAATTTTTGTTAACTTTTTCAATTATTGCGTTAAACTTTCAATTTTATTACATAAATTTAATAAATTCTTCAGATTAGATGACAGTTGATTTATTTTTATTTAACTCTCTGTCGTGTACAATAAGAAATTGCCATGTGAGGAACACTTATTTATTTAGCGTTGAAAATGATTTTCAATAACTTTTAGTATTTATTTTTCTTCTAATTATAGGCAATATATCTTTGTTTTTTAATTTTTTTCTATGAAATACATTTATTTTGAAAGGATTGAATTTAGATCGCAGATTTCCTCTAGGTTTCGAATAAATATTAATAATTTTTAATCAAAATTAAATATATGTATAAAAAATCAAAATATTAAAAGAAGAGATTTCAGATTTTTTTTAAAAATCAGATGAACCTTAAAACAAATATGCATGTTTGAATTATTTTGATTATAATAATCTAAGTTTTTCATTAAAATTTAACTACTTTTTTAGCAAATGTTGGACTGAAAAGTAATGTAGAAAATTAATCATTATATAAATGATTCTAGCATTCTAATATAAAAATCACAATTATTGGATTTTTAATTTTTTTTTCTCCCCTTTTCTTCTGTTGATGGGTAGTCCGTCCCATATATAAATAAGTAACGAGTTCCACTGATTAAAAAAATTTTTGTTCTTTTTTACTGGAAATTAATTTGAAAATTATGAAGTCAATTCGGCCCAGAGGATAGCGGATTGACTTTCTTAACTGAGAAAGTTCGATTTAAAACCAAATAAAGCTGGAAAACATTTCTGTTTAGGTAGGTGATGAGCGCGATAAAGGTTTTAGTCGGGAAATCCTTTCTTTAGCATCATGGTGGAAGATGCCAACTCCCAAAAGTTCTCTGAGGATTTTTATACCCTGTAGAGGTGGCACAACATGGAGGCAGAATAACAGCTTATTAACTGTGAATAATAAACTAATAACTAAAAAAATTGGACACATTTTCAGTTTAAAAATTGCCCAATTAATTCCAAAAAAAAAAATGTGAATATAAATATCAATTATGAAATTTACTGAATTAAAGAATAATAAATAAATAAAATTTATAGAAATTAAAATTATTGTATTTTACTTATTATTATTTATTATATATTACTTATTTTATTTCCTATGAAATTTATAGGAAATAAATAAAGTCTTTTGACAACATTTTTAATCAATTATAAAAAATAATCGGGTAAAAACGAAGATTTAAAAGTATTTTTCAAATTGCATGACCAAGATTTGTATAAGAATCAAAAAAGAGTTCAAAGTTTAAGTTCGTTATTAGTAGCCTTCTCAAATCGCTCTTTGCCCTTACAGTCAAATAATATTGGAAAAAAGATTTTTTTAAAGTTTTATAACAACTTTGCAATATTGTAAAGCTTTTTAAAATAATCACTTTTACTCATATTGGAGCCAAAGTGAACTTAGCATTTTTTTTTCGTGGCAAAATATTCTTTTCCATTTTATTCAAAAAATCTAGGAAATAAATGAAGTTTTTCACATTATTTTTAATCAATTATAAAAAATAATCGAGTAAAAACGAAGATTTAAAAATAGTTTTCAAATTGCATGACAAAGATTTGTGTAAGGAACCAAAAGAGTTCAAAGTTTAAGTTTCTTATTAGTAGCCTTCACAAATCGTCCTTCACTCTTGCAGTCCAATAATAATATTGGAAAAAGATTTTTTTTTTTACGTTACCTTACAACAACGTTACAATATGGTAAAGCTTTTTAAAATAATCACTTTGGAGGTAAAGTGAACTTAACATTTTTTTTCTTTTTGGCAAAATAATTCTTTTCCATTTTATTCTAAAAAATCTTATTGAAAAGTTCGATAAAAGAAGAGCGAAGAGTTCTGAAGCCCCTCGTCAAAAACACATTGTCTTGGCGATGTTGGCGAAGTAGAACCGGAGCCGACGGCGAAAAGGAAGAAAGATACTTATTGGTCCGCAATATCGTCTGCTCTTTCATAACAAGATCCAACAGTCTTTCGGCGGGAATACAGAACTGTTGCTATTAAGAACAGAACGAATTTTTATTCAAACAAATGATGTTGGAATAAGAGGATTTTCGAACGTTATTTTGCTGTTTATAAAAGAAAATATTTTTTTCCATTCACTTCAATTTTCTTTTTTTTTTTTTTTATCGTCTGGTTTTATTATTGCTATTATTTTTATGTGGAAAGATAAACGATAGTTTTTCGAAGAATTCTGAAGATGAATCTACTCACGTGTTTGACGATTGTTTTTTGCTTTCTGAATGGACTTCAAAATGTTCTAGCACAAGGTAAGTTTTCTTTTATTATTATTTCTGTTAAAACGGTTAAAAATGTTTAAATTGGGACTTCGCTTATGTTATTAACACATGAAATTTATAATTTTTTCCAATGAAAAAATATGTTATACAAAATATAAGAAATATGATACAGCAAATCTTGAATTAAGGTGCTATTTATATTGCATCATTTGCAAGAGTTATAATTTATTTTCTTTCTTATCAATATTAATTTAGCTATTATCGAAAAAGGTTTATCGTTTAAAGTTTATTTTTAATTTGACTGAAAAATTATTTATAGTTTTTAAATTAATTTATTTCATTGAATTTATTCAATATAAATAATATAAATTGCTAATTTTTTTCTAAGTCCTTATTTTATGTCTACAACAAAAAAAAACAACTTTATATTATATATAAAAACTTTATATTCTAATGAAGATAAATTTATTTTTTAAAGTAAATTTCAATTTAATTTGTATCTGAAATTTCAGAAATCCTAACAATAGTTTAAAGATGATCTTATGACTTGAATATTGGGTCGTAAATAGAAATTGAAGTTTTTAAATTAGAAAATAAAGTTGCAAAAAAAAAAAAAAGATATATTTTTTGACTCGATTAATGTTTATTCAATCTAATAAATATTAAAAATTTCAAAAATATTTATTAGTAATATAGTAATTTTGTTTGATGATTATTCTGTAATTTAGAAAATTTTTACTTATAATATTTTTTTTTTTTTTAAATGTTTGCCAAGTTTGTGCAAAATATATTTATTGAAATTCGAAAGCAATATTCAAATATTAAATGCATTATAAAAAACAAAACTGAACATCATGAAAAACAAAATTGAACATGACAACCATGTTCACTAAATATTTTAATCAATTTATATGCTAAATATTCAAAAGTTTTAAATTATGTTATAATTTTGATTTAATTTTCTAATGATTATGGTTACAAAACAATCATATCGAAATTAAATTATATATTATTTATATTATTAACATTATATATTAATTAAATTATATATTTATGTGCATCAAAATTAAATTATTTATTTAAAGATATAAGTAAATAATAATTTTATCGAACTATTTTATAATAATTTATTATTATAAATAATAAATTATAGAATTAACTTCTATAAATAGTAACAATTGCAAAATTACTAGACGAAACACTCTTGTTTTTTATGAAATCAATATATCATTTTTTTGATATTATCCAAATTGTCTAGAAATTATTTTAAATTAATAGTTCCAAATAATTTTGAATTTTTGTTAACTATGTACATTTAAAAAAAAAATAAGTATTTCTTAGACTCCGGTGTTTTACTTTTTACGAAAGATTTAAATTTCTATAATGTCAATGAACATTAATTTAAGACAACGTTTTTTTGCAAACTTTGATTCATTTGATCTATTATCTTTAATTATTCGATTATTCTGTGTCTCTTAAATTTTCAGACGAAATATAATTCTTAAAATAATTTAATTTATTTTTAATGAAAATTTTTCTATAAATATTTGGGTCATTAATAAGTAAGTTCCTTCAGATGTGATTTAAATTGCAGAATTGATAATCGAAAACCTTTTTAAATATAAGTTTATTAATTTTATTAAAAATCAAAATGGGCGTTAGATCTTTATTTGATAATTCGAAAGTGAAACAGATAAAAAAATTAACTATATGTTTTTGATATTTAAAGTCTTTTGTTGTGATATTCTGCTGTCTCTGAACAATTTCGAACTATATTTGAATCTAATTGGAAACAAATCAGTTGAAAATATTTCTCATAATGTATTTACTGATATAGTTAGTGACGAAAAATGTTTTTATTTTGTATTAAAATAACTTTAAAATACAGGACGCAAAATATCTTAAAAATATAACAATATTTCTAATGTAATATATTGAAACTGTATCTAAAGCATAAAAATATTCTTGATTTGATATTTAATATTTTTTTAGCTATTAATCTTATAGCTACAATAAATTTAACTGATATTTGAAAAATTTAAAAAATACATAAATGATATTTGATTTTACGTTAGCAGAAGTTAATATGAAAAGTGTTAATTTTCCTCATCACATTTTTATTCCGCTAATATTTGATCGCGGTATATGAACAACTTCGAAATATATTTGAATCTAATTGGAAACAAATAAATCGGCTAGAGATATTTATCATAATGTAATTTTGTTCATAATGAAATGTTCATAACAAAAAATTTTGTATTTTGTATTAAATACAGGAAGCAAAATATATCTTAGATATATAACAATATTTTTAATATAATAAATTAAAAATGCTTGTAAAACATAAAAAAATATTCTTGATTTGATAATTAATATTTCTTTTAGCTACAATAAATTTAACTGATATTTGACAAATTTAAAAAATACATAAATGTTATTTGAATTTACGTTAGCAGAAGTTAATATAAAAAGTGTTAATTTTCCCCATCATATTTTTAATCTAATATTTGACGTCTAAAAAAAAAACAACACTACAGATGCTTTTTGTCGTTCTTATATTTATTCACAATAAAACTGTACCTAAATTGTAAAGTAAATTTTTGCAAGTTGTTAAATAGACTTTATTAATCTGAGAAATGTAAAATAAATAACATTTAAACACTACAAGTTGAAAAACAAACGTTTTAAAATATAACGAAAGCACATTGAATTTTTGCCAATTTCTTAAAATATATAGAAATATGAGGATGAGAATTCACTCCGAGCGTTCATTAACATTCAAAAATAGAGCGCATACTTGACGATTAGAATGATTTGAAATGTTACCCGTTCCTTTTTCATATTATCATTAAAATGTCACTTGTGTAATCGTATGCGACATTTTGTATTTGTGTATGTAATCAACATAAAGTTGTACTTTCTGATATCGGGAAGTACTTAAGGTCAAACGTCAGTGATATTTTGATATATAGATTGGCAAAAGTTTGTGTATCCAACCGTTTACATTTTCAAATGAGTGAGGTCATTTAAAAAAATTTTAAATTTCGTAAGAAAAAGGCCTTTTACCATAATGGAAATTATTTAATTTGATATTTACATTTGGATAAGATAAATTATTTATTTTGGATACATTGTATCGTATTTGAAGACTGGTATTTTAAAAAAAAAATTTTGATTAACTATTGCCCTGTTTCAAATTTGTGGATCTAGCAGTAATTGGCAAGACGATTTAGAAAAACTCACTTCGAAGCTCAACAAGCAAATCGAACCAAAAATTTTTGTGTTTACATTTGGTATAAAAACGATGAATGATTCAATAGATCGTTTGATTCAAGTGAGCGATAGAGCAAATTTCCTAGAATCATATTTAATTAAAAATTGTGATTCCACCAAGTGTCAATGTTGATGCTCCAATGTGGGCAATGTTGACCAGCATTGTAAAGTATTCTCTTGTTTCGTAACTTTTTTTTTTTTGTGAAGTTTTTTGTGTCGTAAATTATTTTCATGTTTGCATTTCGAATGAAAGCGATGAATGATTCAGTACATTTTTTTTATTCATTCTATTTGGTTCAAGAGAGCGGGAGGGCAAATTTCCTAAATTTCTGTTTAATTAAAAATTGCATATCAATGTTTGATGCTCAGTGTTTGAAATGTTCATCAGCATCGTAAAGTATTCTCACGTTTTGTAGAGTATTTTGTCTCGTAAGGTTTTTTTTGTAAACTTTTTGTGTCGTAAATTGTTTTCATGTTTGCATTTCGAATAAAAATGATGAGTGATTCAGTAGATTTTTTGATTCATTCCTTTTGATTAAACAAAAAGCGGGAGAGAAAATCTCCTAGATTACTATTTAATTAAAAATTTAGTGGCATCAAGTATCGATGTTGATGGTTCAATCTAGGCAATGTTGACCATAATTGTAAAGTAGTTAAGATTTTGTAAATCCATTTGCCAATTCTTAAGCTTGAGAATTCTCACATCTGGAGTAACTTAAGAAGAGCAAAAACTCCAGCTTAAAAGAAATTGAAATTTCTCTGTAGTAGTAAAGTAATACATTTGATTTGTTTTTGAAGTAGAAGCGAAATAAATAACGTAACCAGAAGTTTCAACAATGTATTTATTAAATATGGTATACTTACATATGTGACCTCGCTTTTCAGTATTTAAATAAATGTCAAGTATATACAATTACGATTAAATATCGTTAAAAACTAAAATTTGTGATTTAGAGAAACTTCGAGGGAAAACTATTCTTAACTCTTAAGAAGTTAATTATTGATGCTGTTATAAAAATACGTTAAAAATATTGAAATTTTCATTAACAAAATTTGCACTTTAAATCTGTTAAAGTTATCATATAATGAAAAGAAAAAGAACTACATTTTTATCATTTTTGACTACACGCCAGATATTAATGTAATGGATTCGGAGAAAAAAAAAGTTTTCAGTGCTATTGTTTTAATAATTATATGCATAAAATTATTTATTTGCTTATAAATATTTTATTTTATTAAAAATTATAATTTATTTATAAAATATTATTTATTATAGTTAGTAATATATATTTTTTATAAAGATTATATTTACTTTGATAGTACAGTAAAATATAAATTTGAAATTTTCAACTAAATCATATAAAGAAATTGGAGAAATTGGAAAGAAATAAGAAATTGGTCCTTTTTGCTCTAGAACAAACATTTGCAAGAAATATTTCTACATAAAAGATAAATGTTCAGGAATTACAATAATATATAAGGGAATTTATTAGGTTTGAAGTGAGAAGAGATATAAGGAAGGCTAAGGTTATAAGTGAAGTTTTTTAAGTTATAGGTAGAAGGGAAATAGGGTAAGGTTAAGATTAGATGCACCTCTACTCAAAAATTTCCTTATAAAGAGGATGCTAACTCGACAAACCCTTATAAGGTATTATTGCAGTCCGTTGCAAATATTTTCATGATGTCTAAGACTTAGCCTTATCCATATATAGAGTGATAAATCCATGTCTAAAATAACCATTTGTAGAACAGTGACTCAAGCTACATACAATACAAACAACAACAATACAATACTATGTTGAATTCAAGACCAAACCGATCTGGTAAAGAAAGAACATTGCGTTTTGAAACTAAGGAAGACCTGGTTTGATACAAACCGTACCGTAATCATCCTTGTTAGTTTATTCTACGATTATTTTTTGCACACTTTGGGCTAATTAGATAGGGACTTACAATTTAACGTAGATTCCGAACCACTATCAAATATCCATGCCACTTTCAGGATTCGAATCTGAAACCTGTGGTACCAAAAGCCAGAGCGCTAGCCAATTGGTCATGAGGCCACATCATCCTTATTATGCCAAATATAAATCTGTAGGCCGAAGAGCACTTCTGTTCGGCTCTGAGAGAGTACATCGTAGAGGTAAAATATGGCGATTATTTTCCCTGCATTATGCAGCCTGGATAAAAGTGAATCTGCTACACGTTTGCAGCTCTAGAAGACCTCCAGTTAAAGTGACCGTATTAGAAACTATTTTAAAAAACTCAATTCGATGCAAGATAAGCAAGCCAAATCTAAAACATCAGGCTAACAACATTGACCCGCCAAAGTAGTAGCCACATTTTAAAGGGGTTAAAAAGCGTCAAATACTGCTTGGTTACGCTATTAATCGTATATTAATATTAATTTTTAATAAATATTAAATTAAATATGATAAATTTTAGATTTTAATTAACTTCTATTCTAAAATTGTTAGTTTCTAAGATTTGAAATCAGTAAATCTTTTATGACGACCTTACATTACGAAACTCGATATTTATTAATTAAATCTCAATTAAAATCATATCTATTAAAATTAAATTTTTTTTTATTAAAACAAAGAAAGCTTTTATATTTCTTGTGTTAATATTTTTCGCATGAAATTTCATTTCATTCTTTCGTTTGCGTAAACAACAGATGTCGAAATGACATCAAATTCTTTTCAAAAATGTTGTATTACAATTGTTTAGAGAGAAAAGCGCAAATGAAAAATTTAAGAGGATTAAATTCTAGAAAACAGGCTTAAATGTTATTTGCATGGAATATGATTCAGTTTGGAACAGTGAGTAGGATTATAAATTTAATCCTGCAGGAATTCTGAATTCGAATTATTTAAAACTTTGGCTGTGAAAATTCTAAAAGAAAAAAAAATATTTCATATTTCTTTAAACACAGATAGTTAATATTCAAATAAAATGTAGTTATTCTACAATTAGAAAGAATTAAAGAAAGATATAAACAGATTTTATTTCGCGATGAATTTTTTTTGTAAAAATGAATGCTATTTATAACACTTAGATTGTAAGTTTATTATGCAACTGAATTGTTTTGCATAAGATGGATTACTCATTATTTTTAAGATGATATTTAAATGTAAATTGCGTATTTATAAAAATTTTTTTTTGAAAAAAATCAGTTAAAAATCATTTTCGAAAACATGAACATATATTAATTTTTACTTGCTGGTTACTTATTGTTGTTCATAAATGATTTGTATTCTTATATATACGACGAATGAACCATCTTCCCACATCATCTACAGATTATCTTATTCATCATCTTTCCCAAATCTTTTATTTGCTGGCTATTTATTGTTGTCGTGCATAAATGATTTGTATTCTATGATCTATATTTCTAGGTACTATTGTATACTGTTCTAGAATTGTATGCTATTCTACTATTGCATACTATCTCCATACTATTCAAGTGTACTTTTTTTATTCTATAATTCTAGTCCATAATATTTCGTCCTGATTTATATGAACCATATTCTCACATGATCTACAGATCATCCTATTCGTCATCTTTCCCAAATCTTTTATATGTTGGCTATTTGTTGTTGTCGTACATAAATGATTTTCATTCTTATGTATATGACGAATGAACCATCTTCCCATCATCTATAAATCATCCTGTCTATCATCCTTCCCACATCTTCTACAGATCATCCTATTTATTATCCTTCTCGCATCATCTAAAGATCATTCTCCCCACATTTTCTACCGATCATTCTATTTATCATCCTTCCCACATTATCTGCAGATGATGTGGAAGGGACAGTAAATACTTTTAGGCGTAGCTGCCTTGTATTTGCATCTCACATGGTGAAAATCCGGAAAAATTTCACCCATCAGCATCTTAAATGTCAATTTGAGACGCTTATACATACAATTACAATTTCGAGACTTTTCTTTTTTAAAAACAGTGACTGCAATGAAAACCACTGACATATTTATATTTGAGTTTCAAATCGAATCTTTTAGCCATAAAAAAAAATCTATATCTGCAGAAATATATTCCAGAAGAGTTTGTTTTCCTAGAAAAAAACTTACTAATTATTTGAGTCATTGACAGCATTAATTTAAATTCAAGTTTATAGTATAGGTTATATGGCTATTCATAGGTTATTAGTTAAACACAAGATTGTTTTTTAATACTAAAAGTGATATGTTTAAAAATTAAAATAGATAACGTATGTCAAATTTGCACTTGATAAATTCATGATTTTCCATCTATAGTCACTAGTATCCCAAATACAATATTCATCTTTTGTTAATTCAAATTTTAAATAAATATTTTGATGAATAATTTAGACAACATAACCAAATAAACATTAAAAGAGTAAAATGATCGAAAAGTGATATTTTTCCACGGGTTATGAAAGGAGCACAATGTCTCCTGAATGACTTTTAGGGGTAACTTCCATGCATTTTCGTATCATATTTGAAAAAATCTGGAAACCCCAACCAGACTGCCTGAGTATTTATGCGAAACGTTTACAGGTATTATCAAATTCATCATCGAGTTTCGTAATTTCTGAAAGCAGTAACTGCAACTGATGTCACCAACGGATTATTGTCTGGGTCCCTCTGCTTTTTGTGCAATGCTACCACTGCGCCAGGAATCAATTTTTGATGACTCAGGCAAGGAAAAGAATTATATAATATCATCATCATCATCAATGGTGCACAGCCGCTTGGTGGGTCGAGGCCATCTGCCTACTGACAGATTTCTAGACGATAGATGATTAGGTATAGGGTTGTCATCCCTACGCCCAACAGTTGTATTAGATCGGGACCTACAGTTTAAAGTGGATTCCGAACCACTCACAAACATCCATGCCACCGCCAAGATTCGAACCTGAAGCCTATGATACCAAATGCCAGAGGCCGGGACTCGAACCTGAAACCTGTGGCATTGAGTGCCAGAGCACTAGTCACTCGACCATCAGGCCCCAGTTAATATATAAATGCTTGTAAATACGGAAGAATATTAGAAAAGGTCATGAATCATCTATGAAGATTTCGAAAAAAATTTAGATTTATCAAAACAGCTAAAATGCAATAGTTTGAAAGAAAATAATGTAGAATAAATTATAAAATAAATAAATAAATAAAAACAGCAAATAAAGTAGAAACCCGTATAAAATAAACTTTAAACGATTTCACACAAAGCACGAACTTCTTTCCCCTGTCTGGGTTTAAAATCTTCGTGAAAAGAGACATCAATTTTTGTTTCCCGAGGGATTTCAGCAAACAAAGATATATATATTTGCAGTTTTTCCCCCCACCATCTTTATAAAACAAAAATCTCCGGAATAATATATCTTTTGGAAATAAAGTTATTGCGTTTGTTGAAATCCATGAAAGAATGAGAGGGGGAGATGATGAAGCAAAAATCGAATATGAAATGGAAGAGGGAAGTTATCTCTCTTATCTAACTGGATGCTTTGATGGGAATCTTTTTTTGTTCTTCTTTCTTCCTTTTTCCTTTTTTTCGGCAATGCATAGAAATATGTGACAGAACTTGTAAACGTCTTTTATTTTGCATATATATTACAATTTAATGCATATAAATCTTGAATAATTACATATGTTTAATATTTATCTTGTTTATAATAATTAATGCGACCTATTCGAGACAGCTAGGTCACATACAAGATAAGGGTTCGATTCTGTTAGTGGCCTGCAGTACAGTCATAATCAAATAGTAGAATTTATGAATTATGGCAAGCTGAAGTATATGTAATGAACATATTGTTGGAATTTTTGAATTTTCTTCAATAAGAGAAATACTTTTATCTCTGAAAATCTTTCCGGAACGAATTGCTTCTTCTTACACAGATCCTTTAAGGATTTCTTGTCTTCCTGTTGATTCCTTATATTTTATTAATAAATTATGTAGTTATAGCTCGATTTCAATATCATTTCATTATAATTATAAGCAAAAATTACTTTTATATGAGTTATTAAATTTTTTTTTGTTCTAATGCAGTTGGCAAGCACTTAGACAATTGTCTTCGATGCGTTAAGGCAAGCGTTGAACCGACGTTACTCACTTAGCACTACCTAGTAGGTGCGTGTAGCTTGAAGATAAGCTACGGATGCTTAATAACACTACGTCCGCAACGCTCTACGATCATGTTAGACCGCGAACTACGGTTTAAGATGGATTCAGAACCACTACAAACATCTATGACCCCGTCGGGACTCGAACCCAAAACCTGTGGCACCGAGCGCCAGAGAGCTAGACACTCGATCATCAGGCCCCAGTTATTATATAAATGCTTGTAAATACGAAAGATTATTAGAAAAGGTCATGAATCATCTATGAAGCTTTTGAAAAAATTTAGATTTATCAAAACAGCTAAAAATAGCATGAAATAAAATAATATAGAGTAAATTGTAAAGAACAAAAGAAAATAAATAAAAACGGCAAATAAAGTAGAAACCCGTATAAAATAAACTTTAAACGATTTCACACAAAGCACGAACTTCTTTCCCCTGTCTGGTTTAAAATCTTCGTGAAAAGAGACATCAATTTTTGTTTCTCCAGGGATTTTCGCAAACAAAGATCTATATATATTTGCAGTTTCCTTCCCCCAACCATCTTTATAAAACAAAAATCTCCGGAATAATATATCTTTCGGAAATAAAGTTATTGCGTTTTGTTGAAAGCCATGAAAGAAGATGACGAAGATGATGAAACAAAAATCGAATATGAAATGGAAGAGGGAAGTTATCTCTCTTATCTAACTGGATGCTTTGATGGGAATCTTTTTTCTCCTTTTTTTTTTTGCTTTTTTGGCAATGCGTCGAAATATGTGATAGAAATTGTAAACGTCTCCTGTTTTGCATATATATTACAGTTTAATGCATATACATCTTGAATAATTAAATAGATTCAACATTTATCTTGTTTTAATAATTAGTACGACTATTCGAGACCGCTGGCTGACGTGTAAAAGGATGCGGGTTCGATTCTGTTAATGGCCTGCACTACAATCATAATCAAATAGTAGAATTTATGAATTATGGCAAGCTGACGTATATGAAATGAAGAATGTATTGTTGGAAATTTTGATTTTTCTCTAATAAGAGAAATGCTTTTAGCACAGAAAATCTTTTCGGAACGAACTCTTTCTTCCTACACTTATCCATTAAGGATTTATTGTCATTTTGTTGATTTCTTCTATTTTTAATAAATTATGTAGCTATAGTTCGATTTCAATATTTTTTCATTGTAATTATAAGCAAAAGCTACTTTTATATACAGCTGGCAAACACTTAGACAACATTACTTCCGCAACGCTCTAGGATCATGTTAGACTGCGAACTACGGTTTAAAGTGGATTCAGAACCACGAACAAACATCCATGACGCGTCGGGACTCGAACCCAAAACCTGTGGCACCGAGCACCAGAGAGGTAGACACTCGACCATCAGGCCCCAGTTGCAATACGAAATATGCAAATACGATATAAGCTTTCGATAAAATTTAGATTTATCAAAACAGCTAAACCGTAATGGTATGAAAGAAAATAATATAGAATAAATTATGAAGAACAAAAAAAAAAAAAATAAATAAATAAAAACTTCAAATAAAGTAGAGACCCGTATAACATAAACTTTAAACGATTTCACACAAAGCACGAACTTCTTTTCCTGCCTGGTTTAAAATCTTCGTGAAAAGAGACATCAATTTTTGTTTCCCGAGGGATTTTCGCAAACAAAGATATATATATTTGCAGTTTTTCCCCCCACCATCTTTATAAAACAAAAATCTCCGGAATAATATATCTTTTGGAAATAAAGTTATTGCGTTTTGTTGAAATCCATGAAAGAACGAGAGGGGAGATGATGAAGCAAAAATCGAATATGAAATGGAAGAGGGAAGTTATCTCTCTTATCTAACTGGATGCTTTGATGGGAATCTTTTTTCTTCTTCTTTCTTCCTTTTTGCTTTTTTTCGGCAATGCATAGAAATATGTGACAGAAATTGTAAACGTCTCTTATTTTGCATATATATTATAATTTAATGCATATACATATTGAATAATTACTTATATTTAATATTTATCTTGTTTAAAATAATTCATGCGACCTATTCTAGACAGCTAGATGACATGCAAGATAAGGGTTCGATTCTATTAGTGGCCTGCAGTACAATCATAATAGAATAGTAAAATGTATGAATTATGGCAAGCTGACGTATATGAAATGAATGTATTGTTGGAATTTTTTATTTTTCTCCAATAAGAGAAATGCTTTTAGCTCAGAAAATATTTTCGGAAAGAATTGCTTCTTCTTACACAAATCTTTTAACTATTTCTTGTCATTTTGTTGATGTCTTCTATTTTATTAATAAATTATGTAGTTATAGTTCGATTTCAAAATTATTTCATTATAATTATAAGCAAAAACTACTTTTGTATGAGTTATTAAATTATTTTTTTTTCTAATGTAGCTCGCAAGCACTTAGACAATTGCCTTCGATGCGTTAAGGCAAGTGCTGCACCGACGTTACTCACTTAGCACTACCTAGGAGGTGCATGCAGCTTGAAGATAATCTACGGACGCTTAGTAACACTACCACCGCAACGATCTACGATCATGTTAGATTGCGAACTACGGTTTAAAATGGATTTAGAACCACTACAAACATCCATGACACCGTCGGGACTCGAACCCAAAACCTGTGGCACCGAGCGCCAGAGCGCTAGACACTCGATCATCAGGTCCCAGTTATTATATAAATGCATGTAAATACGAAAGAATATTAGAAAAGGTCATAAATCATCTATGAAGATATCGAAAAAAAATTTAGATTTATCAAAACAGCTAAAATGTAGTAGTATGAAAGAAAATAATATAGAATAAATTATAAAGAACAATAAATAAAAACAGCAAATAAAGTAGAAACCCGTATAAAATAAACTTTAAACGATTTCACACAAAGCACGAACTTTTTTCCCTGTCTGGTTTTAAAATCTTCGTGAAAAGAGACATCAATTTTTGTTTCTCCAGGGATTTTCGCAAACAAAGATATATATATTTGCAGTTTTCCCCCCCCCCCACCATCTTTATAAAACAAAAATCTCCGGAATAATATATCTTTCGGAAATAAAGTTATTGCGTTTTGTTGAAATCCATGAAAGAAGATGACGAAGGTGATGAAACAAAAATCGAATATGAAATGGAAGAGGGAAGTTATCTCTCTTATCTAACTGGATGCTTTGATGGGAATCTTTTTTCTTCTTTTTTTTTTTTTTTTTTTCGGCAATGCATAGAAATATGTGACAGAAATTGTAAACGTCTCTTATTTTGCATATATATTACAAATTAATGCATATACATACTGAATAATTATATATATTTTATATTTATCTTGTTTATAATAATTAATACGACCTATTCGAGACCGCTAGCTGACATGCAAGAGGGTACGGGTTCGATTCTGCTGGTGGCATGCACTACAATCACTATCACGAAAGAGTAGAATTTATGAATTACGGCAAGTTGTCATATCTATGGGGCCTGATGGGCGAGTGACTAGTGCTCTGGCGCTCGGTGCTGGGTTCGTGTCCCGGCAGTGCCATGGATGTTTGTATTAGTTCGGAATCCACTTTAAACCGTATGTCCTGGTTTCATATGATTGTTGGGAGTAGAGCGGAAAATCTTACGTGGTAAAAATAATTCTCCGAATCTGCTAGTAGGCAGATAGCCTTGGCGCACCATGGGCTGTAGTGTCGGGAACTTTGTTTTGTTATTTTGTTACTATATAACTGTCTTTCTTACCATATAAGAATTAGGATTTTATTATACAATTTACTAATACTGTCAATATAAAGGCATATATACGTACTCATTATAAGGTTACCAATACTGGAATCGAAATTAGCGCGTTTCATCCTTAAGCTACCACGGATTATGTAGCTTATTTCTGTTTTGTCAAAATCCAATTAACATGGCTGAAACCAGTTTGAAATGTAATTAAAAAGGGGGTACCGATACAGAAAATTCTTAATATTTTGTTCCTTGGTCATTCGGATTTGAAATAACCTAATTTACCGAATTACATATTACGAGAAATATTTAATTCGGTATAATGTGTTATAATTTTCTATCGACTTCTGACAATGTTATATGATTTCGTTAGAGCGATATAAACCAATTTGTAGGATATTGTACTGCATCGATTACGGCATGACAACATACCAAAGTAATATTCCCAATGCCAGCAAATGAATGGATTTATGAGATTTATTCTGAGAGTGTAAGTGCCAAAATATTGAAAAAAATTAGTTATTGTAGACAGTAATCATTTAAAAATAATATTAATGTCATATAGACTCCATAAGAAGTGTAATTTCTGTACTCATTTTTGATACTTATATATTTTTTTCTTTTTTCAAAAATAATCTGTAATAGTTTCTGAAATTAGACTAATGATTTATTGAAAAATTGATGTTATTTTCTATGTTAAATTTTCATACAGTTAATCTTTGTAAAAGAAATCATAGATTCATGATATAAAAATAGAGTCGACTTGTTTTGCACTCGACTCAATGATAAATTTGGATACTGTTGGTAGCAATGTTTTTGTTAATTTATTTGAGTTTAATTGCAAAATTAAACAATTTCTTCTAAAAGGATAATTTATCGTATACCTTAAAGTTGAGAAATTTAGTAATTAAAAATATAACTTTTTTCAATTTATTTTAAATAAAAATTTATAACATCTTTTAATAATTAACATATATATATACACATATAACAAATATTATGTGGTATTAAAAATACATCGAAAATTATGACACAAAAATATTAAATATCCTGTAAATTCATAATCCGTTTAATGGAATTATAATTTTTGTTGTTACTTCTTTAAAATCTCTTTCAACTATAACAAATGTTTCAAATTGCATTCAAATTCTTCGAAATACTTTGAATCAATAAGTAATTTTAAGTAGACCTGATGACAGAGTGACTAGCTCTCAGTACCATAGGTTTCGGGTTCGAGTCCTGGCTGTTCCATGAATCTTTATAGTGGCTCGGAATGCACACGAAACCATAGATACCAGTCTAAATTTTAAGTAGACCTGATGACAGAGTGACTAGCTCTCAGTACCACAGGTTTCGGGTTCGAGTCCTGGCTGTTCCATGAATCTTTATAGTGGCTCGGAATGCACACGAAACCATAGATACCAGTCTAAATTTTAAGTAGACCTGATGACAGAGTGACTAGCTCTCAGTACCACAGGTTTCGGGTTCGAGTCCTGGCTGTTCCATGAATCTTTATAGTGGCTCGGAATGCACATGAAACCATAGATACCAGTCTAAATTTTAAAGTAGACCTGATGACAGAGTGAGGCTTGACAATCCTACCCCTTCTCAGTCCTGGCTTTCCGAAATCTTTTAGTGGCTCGGAATGCACCACCATGGGGCTGTTGATGAAATGAAGAGTACCACAGGTTTCAGTTTAACAAATGTGTTAGGTATGCAATAAATGCAATGAAACACATTATGAAATTTTTGTTGTAGTAAGTTAATTGATCATTTTTTTACGGAATAATTAACTTTTGTTTACAAAAAAAAATCTAAATAGAAATAATTAATTTTAAACAGGCAATAACATTCTTAACATTATTCTACATTCATTTTATTACACCAGAAAGGCTATCAAAATTGCAACATTGGAATTGTCGTTTCAAAGATGACCGTTAAAAAATAATAAATAAAATAAACACCTATTTACTTAGTTACATTTTTTGAAAGAAAACAGAAACTTTTGATAAAAGCATATGAATATACCAATTTTATTAAGTTCGGATAGCATAAAATTGGATTTTTTAATAGAAAATATCATTATGTTTTGAAGAAATAACTATAATTATATCATAAGATTTTAAGCAATAACTATATACAAAAATAGTTGGATCCCATTTTTAACAAAGATTTTCATAAAATTAAAGGCGTAACTTTCAATAATTCTTTGAAACGCATGCACTAATATTGGTAAAGATCTCTAGTATTTATCAAATACTTCTTCATTAGGTAGCTTTGGTATGGAACTCATTCAAACATATTACTTCATTATTAACTAACAGTATATTACTTTGATAATCGCACATTAAATACATATTAAGAAACAAATTATAAACTCTTTCCTCGGCTAATATCGCAAATGGAATTATCATCAACTACAAGTTTTTTTTTTCCCAATGCATAACCAACATTAAAGATTCCATCTGTAATCAGTGTTACAGAAGCATTATTATCAGAAAAATCCAAACATCATATATTTATTCAGAGCTACATAGTAGCCAACATAAATTTGGGATTCCACCTTTTTTTATCAATTAGCACTGATAAAACCCAAACTATAATAGAATTATTAAATCCTTTTTGGTTTGGAGAAATTCCAAACATTGTTTTCTCCAGATTCAGAGATAACCGTTTTTGTTTTAGTATTACAAATAAAGAATCTTAATTGAGAAACAAACTTTTAGAATAACTTCACCTCTGTCCTTGTCTCAGTGCTGAGTTTAATTTTGTATAAGGAGAGACTTCTTAAAGGAGAACACCTTTCAAATGTCCGAAATAATTTGTGGCACTTGAGAACACACTCTGCTTAGAAAACTCCCCTGGAGAAAGTCTTTTATCTCACCGATTTGAACGTATTATTGCTTTAAACATTCGTTTTCACTCGCTTTTCCGGGATCAAAAGTAAATAAAATATACTCTTTCGAATCTCATTAGTGTACGGTGCTTTGATCTCACACGTTTTTGACATCATGTTTATAAAAGGGATTTTTAAAAGTTTTGTCGTATGGAACTCAGGAGAAATTAATTGTTGGAATTTATTTCTTTATAATGCAAGTTTTGTCATTTAATTCATAGTCCTGGAAAAATTCAGATAACGTTCTTATGTGAATTCTCAGTTTAATTAAAATTATTTTATTAATTTAATTACTTTATTTCTATTTATGAAACGAAATTTTACAATTCATTAATTATATGACTTTCGATCTTTTGGTTTCTCCAAAGATTAAACATTTCATTTATTGTGCTTAATAAATAGATTTAGTTCTTATTTGAATTTTATTCTTGTTAATTGATATATTCATGTGACTTACTTATGTGTTTGTATTTTGCCTTTTTATTTATTTAAGTATTGATTTTTGAATATATGAAAAGTATATTTGTAGGTTTGAAGAAAATTTAAATATTTTACATTACTTTTAACAAAAATTAAATAATTTATTTCGTTTGCGAAAATTTTACCTAATGGGATATGTACTTATTTGGCAAGAAAATAATTTCTATTTTCACCATTTAAATACATGATAAAACCACACATTCTTTTTTCCAAGCGATAATAGAATTATATATTTATTCAGAGCTGCATAATAGCCAACATCCATTTACGATGCCATCTTTTTTTTATCAATTAGCACTGATAAAACCAAACGATAATATAATTATTACATCCTTGTTGGTTAGGGAGAAATTCCAAACACTGTTTTCTCCTGATACAGAGATAACCGTTTTTTATTTACAAAGAAAGTATCTTAATTGAGAAATAAACTTTTAGAATAACTTCTCCTCTGTCCTTGTCTCACTGCTGAGTTGCATTTGTATAAGGAGAGACTTCTTAAAGGAAAACACCTTTCGACTGTCAGAAATAATTTGTGGCACTTGAGAACACACTTTCTTTGGAAAACTCCCCTTGGAGAAAGTCTTTTATCTCACCGATTTGAACGTATTCTTGCTTTAAATATTCGTTTTCAGTCGTTTTTCTGGGATCAAAAGTAAATAAGATACACTCTCTTTCAAATCTCATTAGTGTACGGTGCTTTGATCTCACACTTTTTGACATCCTGTTTATAAAAGTGATTTTTAAAAGTTTTGTCGTAAGGAACTCGGGAGAAATTAATTGTTGGCATTTTTTTCATTATTGTACATTATTGTATTTGTTATTTAAATATTGGTCTTTGGAAAATTTCAAATTACGTTCTTATTTCAAGTCTAAGTTTAATTAAAATTCAATTAATTTAGTTACTTTATTTATAATTATTATATGGAATTTCACAAATCATTAAGTATATGAAGCCATGGTCTTTTGATTTCTCTAAAGATGAAATATTTTATTATTTATTGTGCTTAATAAATATATTCTATTCATATTGTAATTTTATTCTTGTTATTTGATATATTCATATCATTTAATTCTGTATTTGTGTTTTTCCTTTTTAATTATTTAAGTATTGATTTTTGAATAAGTGAAAAGTATATTTTTAGGTTTGAAGAAAGTTTAAATATTTTACATTACTTTTTAACAAAAATTAAATAATTCGTTTCATTTGCGAAAATTTTACCAAATGGATTATATACTTGTTTGGCAAGAAAGTAATTTCGGTTTTTACCATTTAAGTACATAGTAAAAACCAAAATTTCTTTCTTCCAAACGATAATCTAATTATATATTTATTCAGAGCTGCATAATAGCCAACATCAATTTGGGATTCCACCTTTTTTTACCAATTAGCACCAATAAAACCAAACGACGATAGAATAATTAAATCCTTGTTGGTTTGGAGAAATTCCAAACATTGTTATCTCCTGATTCAGAGGTAACCGTTTTGGTTTTATTTACAAAGAAAGAATCTTAATTGAGAAATAAACTTTTACAATAACTTCTCTGACCTTGTTTCAGTGCTGAGTTGAACTCGTATAAGGAGAGACTTCTTAAAGGAGAACACCTTTCAACTGCCAGAAATAATTTGTGGCACTTGAGAAAACACTTTCTTTAGAGAACTCCCCTTAGAGAAAGCCTTTTATCTCGCCGATTTGAACGTATTATTGCTTTAAATATTCGTTTTCACTCGCTTTTCCGGAATCAAAAGTAAATAAGGCATACTCTCTTTCAAATCTCTTTAGTGTAAGGTGCTTTGATCTCACAAATATTTGACATGTTTTTAAAAGTGATTTTTAAAAGTTTTGTCGTAAAGAACTCGGGAGAAATTAATTGTTGGCATTTTTTTTCATTATCATATAAATTTTGTTCTTTAATTAATAGTCATGGAAAAATTCAAATTATGTTCTTATGTGGATCCTCGGTTTAATTAAAATTATTTTATTAATTTAATTACTTTATTTGTAACTATAAATTGAAATTTGACAATTCATTAAGTATATGGCGCTTGATCTTTTTGGTTTCTCCAGTGATTAAATATTTCATTATTTATTGTGCTTAATAGATTTTATTCATATTCTAATTTTATTCTTGCTGTTTGATATATTCATTTGACTTAAGTTATTTATAATATAAGCTATTTGAGTTTCTAATTATTTTAGTATTAATTATTTCAGTATTAATTCTTTTATATATGAAAAGTATATTTACGGATTTGAAGGAAATTTAAATGTTTTAAATTATTTTTTAGCAAAAATTAATTATATATTTCTCCCGTAAAAATATTTACCTAATGGGATATATGTTGGTTTGGCAAAAAAATAATTTCTGTTTTCACCATTTAAGTACATGTTAAAAACCAAAGATTCTTTCTTCCTAACTCAATTTAATCAACAGCCTTGACCTTGATGACGAAAAGTCTTGGAAGATAATGTCATGCTTTCAATTTTTCAAAATTGGTAAAAACTCGACTAATCCCAAAATGTGGGAGATTGGAGATTTGGTTTGTCGCTCTACGGTCATCTTGTGCACAATTTAGGCTAAACAGACCAGGGCCTACAGTTTAAAGTGATTTCCGAACCACTACAAAAACGCATGACACCGCCGGAACTCGAACCCGAAACCTGTAGTACCAAGCGCCAGAGCGCTAGCCACTCGGCCCTTCAGGCCCCGTCGGAAATTGGAGATTTTCAAAATTGCACTTACGGGATACATTAAACTGCATTTTTTTCATAATCTATGCTAGTTAGAATGAAAAATGAAATTGTATATTTTTTATTTACTGTGAAATTTACTATATTACTTCATACTGTGCCAAGCGACCAGTATTATTAGTGCATGATACTATAGTTATTATAAAAATTTTTTAAGTGAATTAATTATAAAGCTATAACAATACTACAGGGTATCAGAATAAAAAGTGCTTTTAAAAACATAACAAAAGACGGGAATCTATGGTAGAAATAATATCATTTTATAGTGATATTTTGTCTGCTTTGTCTGATCTATGTTTAGTTTGGTTTGTCGCTCTACTGTCTTTTTTTCTCAACACTTTGGGCTAATTAGACCAGGACCTACAGTTAAACGTGGATTTCGAATCGCTAACAAACATCCATGCTCCCGCTAGGATTCCAACGTGAAGCTTGTAGTAGCAAAGGGCAGAGCATTAACCAATTTTCCATTAGACCGCTGTCTAGTCTATGAGATGAATATTCATCTATGCATACGTAACTGTTGTGCTTTTGTTAATAGAGGTTTTGCATACCATTCTAACATTAAATTTCATCTGTAACAGCGCTTGCATTTATTTATGTGAGCAATTAAATTAGTAAATTTGATTTTCAAAGTTATTGACACTTATTTAAAAACTATTTACTTCCTATAATTTATATTGAAAAATTCAAATATATTTGTTGCTGCTGGAAAAGCTGAATTATATACGCTATTTGTTTACATTTTAAACAAATGCGTCCTTATTAGTTTTTGGGTTTAATAATAACTTAATTGATTAGAATTTCCAATACAAGTCTTATAGTATTTTATTTCTATGATATATAGTTAGTTTTATTTTATAGTATATAGTTTTCATGTAGTTTTTCTCATATTTTTATTTACGCTGGTGATAAGAGAAATAGGTTCTTGAGTGTTCCACATTAAATAGATTTTGTGATAAATACTTCCGGAAATGCTAAAATAACATATGAACCTGATTTCCACACATACTTTAATAGAAAGGGTACCGGGTCCAACATTCTGTCACATAAAGTGAACGAATAGAGAAATGGTAGCTAATGCGAATGATCGCACAATTTATGGCGTCTCGTGATATATAAGCTGCCATTTAAACCTGGACACTACCGGATTTCTCTTTTTTTTTTTCAACGAAAGGAATATTTTTTTTCTTTCATTTTTAACAGTATTTTTATGTACAGTTTTTCTTCTCGATATGTGAACTACTGGTTTTGCGATGTGGGGGAAAAAAATGCGAAATCTATAAAATGCTGGAGAGTAGAGTAAAAGTCCATTTTGCAATGTTGGGTTGTTACGGCATTGAAAAAATGATTTTTTTGCAAGAATTTTAATCTTTTTTACATCATTAAGAAATTTTGCGATGTTTTGTTAATTGTTATGAATGCGTGTATTAATTTTAATTTGAAAGCAGTATTTAAAAAAATAATTTCTAGGTTTAAATTAAGACTTTCGATTAGTCCCTACACTAGGGAAACCGTAAGGAGAAAACGTTAAGGAATTATTATTAACCTCAATAGGACAAATGCTGTAAAATCTTATGTAACCTAAGATGTAAAGAAAATTTAACCTCATATTGATAATAGATTTAAATGTAAAGCAAATGTAACGTCACATGAAAAATTAATTTGGTTGTAAAACAAATGTAAATTCGCATGGATAACTGATTTGGTTGTAAAGCAAATTTAACCTCACATGCATAGTTGATTTACGTGTAAAACAAATGTAACCTCACATGGATAATTGATTTAGATGTAAAGCAAATTTAACCTCACATGCATAGTTGATTTACGTGTAAAACAAATGTAACCTCACATAGATAATTGATTTAGATGTAAAGCAAATTTAACCTCACATGCATGGCTGATTTACGTGTAAAACAAATGTAACCTCACATGGATAATTGACTTAGGTAAATCAAATATAACATAACAAACTTGTATGGTGGAAATTTTTTAAATTTGTATTACAGACAAAATGTTAAAAAAAATATATTGTTGGACGATTTACAAAAGGTTTTAAGAAATATCCTGAAATGAGAAACAGAATTGTGTCTGCCAATAGAGCCATTTTTTTGGTTGAGAAATCACAGTTCATAAGCAGAAAAACTAAATTCTTGTTACATAAAACACTTGTTAGATCTATTTTGGTCTATGACTCTGAAAGTTGGACTTTGGAAAGATCTGATGGGGCCCATTTGGGTAAACTTGAACTGAATATTTTAAGAGCTATTCTTGGAGGCGTTAAGGAAAGTGATTGTTGGAAAAGACGGTACAATGCTAAAATTTATAAATGCTATAAAGACTCAAATAATATAACATTTATTAAGATTAATAGATTAACCAGGGCTGATCATATATTTAGAATAAATGATTTAAATCTTGTAAAAAAGGCCCGTTTCGGCAAAGCCACAGGGACAAAGTTGACCCAAGTTGCGATGGATAGACGCAGTTGAAAAAGATTTTGCTGTATTGAAGGTATTAAGAATTTGAGGATCATTGTCACTCAGAGGAATGCATGGAAATCTCTTCAAAGAAAAGCCTTGGCCCACTCTGGGCTATCGTGCTATTGATGATGATGATAATTTAAGAAATAGAATAAAAGTCAAATATTTTTTATGAAATTGTGGGAATTATAAAAAAATAAATTAAAAAAATAAAAGACATTTATTACTATTGTATTCATTTATTTATTATTATAGTCTATTTTTATACATATAACATACATCTTTTTCTGAAATCTTCTAAAATTTATTCAAACTTATAAAAATCTTCTTATTTTATTTGTTTTATTATAGCTATTTTCAATTTTCAATTTCTTTTATTATAGTTATTTTTACGTTTTATGTAGTTTAACAATATGTTGCGAGACCTTCATCAAATACGTATGTATAGCGTTATTTGTGTTGAATGATATTTGTTGTAAAATGCGTCTGCAACTGCTAGCTGCGTATAACATGGAATTTCAATTTTTTAACCCTAATTGGGATTTACACGTATTCTTCCAAATTCCTTATGAATAATTCAGTTACAATTCAAAATGTACATATAAATTTTTTGATAAGAAAGATACCTACAAAGCAATTCTATTCCAAACAATTCAGAATTTCATTTTAGTCTTGATACAAAATACTTTTCGTTGGAGCAATTTATTTACACAAGAAACGCATTAAATAATAAATTTACAAGCATAATCGAAAGGGCAGATATACAAGTTACTCATAAAATATAGAATGTAATTTAAGAACAAAACGTTAAAAGCTTAAAAAATAATAAACTATAGAATTCCAAACGATTTTATTTTCTTGAAAAATATCATTTACACTTTGAAATAAAATTGTCTTTGATTCCACCAGACGATATTAATAATTTTTTTATTATTTAGTTAAATAATTATCAGTTTGTGAAAGAAATTTAAATAAATATTATGCAAGAAATTAAAAAAAAAATTAAAAGAAATTCAAAAAAGATAAACCAATATCTTGTGAATGAAATTAAAAAAGCCTATTGAAAGAAATTCAAAAAAAAGCTAGTGAAAGAAATTCAAAAAAAGCTAGTGAAAGAAATTAAAAAAAAGCTAGTGAAAGAAATTTAAAAAAAAGCTAGTGAAAGAAATTAAAAAAAAAAAGCTAGTAAAAGAAATTAAAAAAAAAAAGCTAGTGAAAGAAAAAAAAAAAATCTAGTGAAAGAAATTTAAAAAAAAAAGCTAGTGAAAGAAATTTAAAAAAAAAAAGCTAGTGAAAGAAATTTAAAAACAAAGTTAGTGAAAGAAATTAAAAAAAAAAAAAAAGCTAGTGAAAGAAATTAAAAAAAAGCTAGTAAAGTAATTAAAAAAAAAAAAAAAAAAAGCTAGTAAAAGAAAAAAAAAGCTAGTAAAAGAAATTTAAAAAAAAAAAAAAAAGCTAGTGAAAGAAATTTAAAAAAAAGCTAGTGAAAGAAATTAAAAAAATCTAGTGAAAGAAATTTAAAAAAAAAAGCTAGTGAAAGAAATTAAAAAAAAAAGCTAGTGAAAGAAATTAAAAAAAAAAAGCAAGTGAAAGAAATTTAAAAAAAAAAGCTAGTGAAAGAAATTTAAAAAAAAAGCTAGTGAAAGAAATTTAAAAAAAAGCTAGTGAAAGAAATTTAAAAAAAAAACTAGTGAAAGAAATTAAAAAAAAAAAAAAAAAGCTAGTGAAAGAAATTAAAAAAAAAAAAAAAGCTAGTGAAGGAAATTTTAAAAAACTATTGAAGGAAATTTAAAAAAATAAACGAATAGCTCGTGAAATAAATAAAAAAAAAAAAATTATTGAAAGAAATTTTTAAAAATAAACCAATAGCTCGCAATAGGAGAAATAAAAAAACAAATAAATCAATCAATAAGAAACATTGAAAGTAGTCTAGGAAACGGGAACCCCGTTTCTGGAAATAACACCTATATATTTTATGGGTAAAAATTTAATGGGTAAATAAATCCTGAAAGCTGATTTCTTTATTTAAAGAATGTTTTAAAATTTTCTAAAATAATTGAAGTTCTTAACATTTATTTGAAAACAATATAAAAATATCTCAGATTGTGATTTAAAAATACTTGTTATTTATTACTTTTCCATTCATATGTCAAAGTGTTTTTCTTGGAATTCCGTTTCCACTACACACAAACCAATGGCCTTATCAAAAAGCTATTACCAATTGGATGCTTGGAAATCACCAAGTGCAACAACAAACACATCCGCCTAACAAAAATATTATCTCACACCCCCAACTCAACAACATCTATTTCGCGATTGGCACGAACGTTTTCTGCTAATTTAACCCCGGGACTTTGAAAACGTTTTTCTACGGGCCCACGACAAGATGAAAAAAAAAAAAAATACCATTTCTAGTATGCTATTCTCTCATCTTTATAAGAAATACTCCCAGAATATGGGAGATAAGATAAATGCGATGAGAGCTGGCAATCAAATCTCTCAACGCTCTCTGATAAGATAGTTGAAGAAAATGATAAAAAAAATATATAGTCTTTTATCTTTAGTATGAAAGAATTTGACAAGAAGAACGATTCGATGTTTGAAGCTTTACTCGTTCAATAATTTGATAGAATCTGTGGTGTATAACTTTGTTTCTATTCTTCTTCTTCTTTTTTGAGATTGTGATCTTTTCTTTTTTTGTTGTCGTAGGATTCCTCAATTGAGAGATTTGTGAATGGGATGTTTTTGATTGAGTTGATTTGATCGTTATTATAATGAGTCTTTAAAGAAGATTAAAATGCAGTTAAGAGCAATCTGGGGTTAATAAGGTTTTTTTTTTTTAGTGCTTTTACTAATTTTTAATATTGCAAATTAGAGGTCAGCGATAATGCGTCATATTGAACCTTTTTTGCTTTTTTTTTATATATTTACAGATCTATCTTAATTCATTCAATAAAATATAGAGACGATGAAATTATGCTTATTATACAAATTTTGTTAGGGTGTTACCATAGTTTTAAAGATCAATTTATTGATTTACTCTATTAATTAATTAATTTTAAAATATTCAGTTTTTACATAATTTTTTTAATGTTATTTCTTTTAACTAAAAATTTATCGTATGTATTTACTTTTTATTTTTGGATGTAATAAAGATTAATAAATTATATATATATAAATATATATACTTTAGTTGCTTATAGATCAAAACGTACCAAAGGGCAAAAAAGAGGGAATGTTGTCATATACTACCTTATTGGTTTTTAGTTTATAGTACCTTTTTACTTTAATATTTTACCTTTTATGCAATATATCAGTGCTATTATATTAGTCAGCAGCCCAAGAAATTGTGAAACGCAGTTGAATTTTCTATTTTCTGTTTTAATTTTGTATTCTAATATATTTAAATAAGATCAAAATTTTAAATAGAGTTTTAATGATTACTTTTATATTTCTCATGTGCGATCATAAGGTGAATCACAATTTATAATAAGCTTTAAATAATTAAATCTATTTTTCAAGAACTATGTAATCGAATTATCGTCTTTACTTATTCAATATGATAGTTTATACTTTTTAAATTTAATTCAATATTAGGGAGATAAATAAAATAAAAGTTATATAAATTTTCATATTTAAATGACGGTAAAATTTTCCTTTTTATATAAATCCCAAATTTTTTTTATTTAAAAACACTTTTTATAAGCTTTTGACGTCTGACATTTAAATAAAAAAATATGCAAAATATAGAATAATAAATGCGAAGTAATTTTTAAGATTAATAAGTAATTTTAAGATAATTTTTAAATATCATAAATACAAGTACAATTAAATTGCGAATATTATTATTCAGAAAAATCTCCTTGGAATGATGTGTTAACACCATAAAAACATCTAAACGAATTGCTCCATTTTTGAACGAATTGCTTCGTAAATATTCATGCAATTGTTCTCATTTTACATGCATTATTTGTGCACATATAAAATGTATATATTTTAATAATAATTAATAAAATAAATAACGTAAATCTACCGTTGCTTGTATGTAACTATCTATTAATAGTTTCAGTTTAACAAAAACAATTTTTTTCAATTAAAATGTACTAAATATTTCAGTTTTATCATTAATCCCACACGACAGCATTTGATATTTCTTCGTTGATATGAATGAAATATATATATTATATAACGTAAAGAAAATATTTCATTTAATTTTTTTAATCATCAAAAAGAAAGTTTTGGTTAAATTCAAACTATTAATAGATAGTTGCGTACAAACATAATTAGATTTACTTTACTTGCTTTTATTAATTATTATTAAAAATATATTTTTTTCAATGTATACAAATAATGCATGCAAAATAAAAACAATTGAATAAATATTTACAAAGCAACAAAGCAATTCATTCTAAAATGTAGTATTTTTTATGATGATTAAAACACCATTCCAAGGAGAGTTTTCTGTTGTTGTTTCTTATCCCACTTGGCTGGCCAAGCCCACGAGCCCATATGGACTCATGATTGAAGGGGAAGGAAGCAGCTTCTGTTTTGATGGAGCACCCCGTAGGTAGAAGCCTGACTTTTGCTCCGTGACGCTCTTACAGTCATAGAAGACCGGGACCTACGGCTTAAAGTGGATTCCGAACCACTACAAACATCCATGGCACCGCCGGGATTCGAACCCGAACCTGTGACACCGAGCGCCAGAGCGCTAGACACTCGGCCATTCAGGTCCCAAATTTGCCAACGGCACGCAGTGTTCCCAGGTGGTCACCCACCCAAGTACTGACCGCGCCCAATGATGCTTAACTTCGGTGATCTAACGAGAACCGGTATATTCAGCATGGTACGGCCGTTGGCTAGAGTTTTCTGAATAAATATATATATATAATTTGTGTGGGTGGGAGTGCGTGCTTGTATGTATGCACATATACACGTATGTATATTTGCATAGAAAAAGTAAACAGAACGCTGTAGATAATATAGTAGCTGTTACATAAAATACTAAATTATTCACTGTTTACGGTGTTGCACTTTTACACGAATTTCTTATGTGAATGTTTTTCTATTGTTCTTGTTTCAATTGTTCATCAATAATTCATTCATGCATATTTGTATATTGTTTAAAAATATCTTTGGAATTCATAAATATTTATACAAAAGCTTTGTTTTTTATTACTGATTAAACAAAAAGCCTATCAATATTTCTGTTGTTTGGAAATGCCATTTTTTGTTGTTGTTCATGTTTTAATTCTCTCTGTTTTATACGAGAGGGTTAGAGGAAATATAAAATATATTTTAATATAAAGTAAATGATTTTTTTTAACCAATTTCTATATTCTTTTTTTTATTTTTCTGGGCTTTTAAAGAATTTTTAATCATGAAAAAATTATTTTGGAAGATCTCCGTAAAATGTAACTTACTCTTTTATGTACTGGTTTATATACATAGTATTTTGCGACAGGAGATGTTTTAGTTTAATGGGGTAGAGTAGTCAGCCCAACGCTCTACGTTAGACCGGGTTCATACGGTTAAAAGTGCATTCCAAGCTATCTCAAACATCTATGGCCCCGAAACCTGTGGCATCAGAGTGCTAGTCACTCGGCTATCAGATCCTTGTAATGTACCTAATGTTCAAAAATTTCTCAACATAAATTATTTTAAATATTGATTAATACCACACAATTAACGCAATTTAATAAATAACAATTATAAAATAAATTGTGTTAATATATTAACACAATTTAATTTATAACTCTATATTATTTTTTGGATTAAATTAGTGATATTGCATTCATTGGATACAAAAAAATTCAATTCAGTTCTTTCAAATTAAATAACATACGGTTAAAAAATTAAAACAATTGAATAATAAAAAATAATTTTGTTAAATCTTCGATAAATTTTTATACATAAGCAACAATAAATAATTACGTAAGAAATGGTATAATTACGTTAGTGAATTATCATCGTCTAGCATATAGCCATAAAAAAGTTTATAAAATCTTTCATCACATTATATTCGTTAATATAAGAAAAATATTACAAAGATGTGTTATCTTAAGTTACATTACTTCGATAAAATTATCGCGTAAATTCTTTTTACTATTCTCTAAGAAGTTTAATTCAGTTATGAATAGTAAGCTCATTCAAAAATTGAAAATAAAATACATTGTTGAAAAGTACAATACAGTGCAGATAAAGTAATATTCGGAGTATAATAAAATTTAATGCACTTTTTTTTTCATTTCTTTTCTATTTTTGGTTTTTAAAAAAAATTTCAGCCATAAAGATTTCTCTAGAAAGGTAAAATTTATCTTTCTCCTAATGAGGTCCACAATTCTTTATCTTTCTCCTATGAGAGAGAGAGAGAGAGAGATAAAGAATTGGAAAATTTTCATATAATATTCCTTTCGAAATAAAATCTCTTTCTTTTAAAATTTTCTTTTTTATATTTAGCAATTTATTTTTTAAAACAAAACAAGGTCTCAAAATGAATTATGCATGCTTTAGAATTTTTTATTTTTTTATTTTTTATTTGGGAGTTTAAATTATTCACATGAAAGTGAAAGACAGGAAATGGTGTGGTTTTGCACTTTAGTAATGTATTCTTAAAAACTCCTTTTTAGATTACAAAGGGAAAAAAACCGCCATGTTATATATAATTATATACAGTTCTTTAAAATCTTTTAATATTGTGCCAATTTGTATCTTTATTGTACTGATAAATTTTAATGAACATTGTACATGTTGATTCAAAATCGAAGCAAACATTGAACGATTTTTTTGTAAAGAAATATACATTATTTTAAAGGGATCATGTACGAAATACAGAAATTTAAATTTCATATAGATTTATCGGCCTTTCTAATAATATATTCTTGCTTTTATTGTATAAAATTTCTTCTAAATTCAATGTTTTATTAAAACTACATTTTATTTTAAAAGGGGTCTTGCGTATATTGTACGAAATTTAAACATTGAATGTTTTTTGTAAATATTTTATTCAAAATACATTTTATTTTAAAAGGGGACATACATAAAATGTAGGAATTTTAAACATTGAATGGTTTCTTTGTAAGGAAAGGAACATTATTTGAAAGGGATTATATACAAATACAAATTTCATATGGATTTGAAATTTAAATTTCATATAGATTTATTGGCCTTTCTAATGATAGTGTTTTGCATTTATTCTATAAAATTGTAAAATGTCTTCTGAAGTTCAATATTGTATTAAAACTATGTTTTATTTCAATAGGGGCTATATATATATTGTACGATATTTAGATTTCCCCATCATTAGGGTAAAAATTTCCTGCATTTAGTGAGTGCATTTTATCTAGAAATTCTTTTGAATTTCTTAATATTAAAAGCTTAACATTATTCCGTTTTGACAGTGTGATAAAATAGTGTGTAATATTAACGTTGATTTAATATCTATACTAACGTTGATGGTTTTAAATGAAAACCATACCAGGTGTTCGAAAATTATTCGACGCATTACAAAATTATGAAAAAAGAAAACACTAGAATAGGTAAAATAAATAATAAAATTCCTTACTAACTATAAAAATGTAAATAAAAGATTATAAAATTCAAAGTGAGATCCTTTGGAATCCGGGATCCTTTGGTTGGCCGTAATGCGCCAAAGCGATTCTCAGCTTCGTTGGCAAGACCTGAACATCACTGGAATTCTAAATACAAGATTTATCTCGAATGAATTTTTATGCGTGGTTAGGTAAAAGATTGCGTATATCGGATGAAATTCCTTGAATACATTTTCAGCAATTAAATTAAAATATCACATATCACATTAATCCATATCTGTCTAGATATTTGCTTATATACACCATGAATTCGAGTATCGGTTGAACGTTGTTGCGTGTAGCCCTCATTGTCCTGCAGTGCGGGATGGACATCACGTGAGCAGTTCACTCATGGATGGAGGAAAGGGGATATAGCTTCTGTTGTGATGGAGCGCCCGAAGATAGAAGTCTGACTTGCTCTGAGCCGCTGAAGAGGGAGGACTTTTAAGGGGCACTACCTTCATTTTCATATTGTTTGGGTGAAAACCTGTGAAAACTCCCGCCAGGTACTCCAACTAACGAGGCAACATGCTGAACATAACAAACGCCTCGAGTCTCTACTTTTTTTTTTTGAAACGGTAAATACAACAAAATCGCCAGTGGAATGAACCTCCGCCTTAATGCTCATCAGCAGCGCACGTTGCCACTGAGCCACGAGTCGGGCATCGCTTGACGTACTATAAACAGCCGAGAAATGTCGCATCGCATGTTATTTTTTTGCAATTACATTGTAAATTAGAAAATACATTTTATTTCTATCACTTCTACTTTGAGTTGATGATTATAACAAATGAAGAGCTGTTATCTGGCAGCTTTTGCTTGAAATAAATGTTTCTTGAATGGATGTTTCTAATTTGATTCCATGAATGGATGTTTCTAATTTGATTCCATGAATGGATGTTTCTAATTTGATTCCGTGAATGGATGTTTCTAATTTGATTCCATGAATGGATGTTTCTAATTTGATTCCATGAATGGATGTTTCTAATTTAATTCCGCGAATGGAGGTTTCTAATTTAATTCCGCGAATGGAGGTTTCTAATTTAGTTCCGCGAATTGGTGTCTCTAATTTAGTTCTGCGAATTGGTGTCTCTAATTTAGTTCTGCGGATTGGTGTCTCTAATTTAGTAGTTCTGCGAATTGTTTTCTAATTTAGTTCTGCAGGTGGTGTCTCTAATTTAGTAGCTCTGTTTGAATTGGGTCTCTAATTTAGTAGTTCTGCGAATTGGTCTCTCTAATTTAGTAGTTCTGCGAATTGGTGTCTCTAATTTAGTAGTTCTGCGAATTGGTGTCTCTAATTTAGTAGTTCTGCGAATTGGTGTCTCTAATTTAGTAGTTCTGCGAATTGGTGTCTCTAATTTAGTAGTTCTGTGAATTGGTGTCTAATATATTTGACCCTTAAATCTTTCATTATGGAAAAACCATTACTGAGTATCAAGGTTAATCCTTCGGTATCACCATAATTTAAACAATAGGAGCTGTATTATATTTGAATATATATATATATTTATTCACAACAAATCAGAAAGGCCAAGATTTATTAAAAAGCTTTTTAATATTCTGAACCAGAATTTGAACATTTACCAGACAAGATACTTGCTGCAACTTCTCCTTTTTTAAATCGCCTTCTAATTTAATCTTTCGGTGTATCAAAAGTATCGAAGCTTCCTTTCAAATTTCTATAAAACTCTTTTTATTCACCTAACACACTACCGGAATAGTAAGAATCAATGTTTTACACTTCCTTTATTTTCAGACTCAATGGCAGCGCCAGCTGTCGGCAGTCAATTCTTTTTAATATTTTGCGTCTTTTGCAGCAGCGTTCGAGTCTGCCACATTGTGTTGGCCTCGCCGTTTTTCTTGCATTTATTTCACATTTGCTCAAAAATATCGAAGGCTGCAGTTTATTTCCGGGAACTATGGAAGGCCATCTATTTTTATTTATATTTAGATAGTTTGCTTCATTTTTCCTCCCTTTCTTTAAAAGTATTCTAACAAATGTATCATCCATTTTTATTTATTTATTTATTTAACCACATATAGTATCCTCGTGCAACCACACATGAAGCTTACAATAGTAATTAACATTAACAAAAGTTTTACATACAATATAATGCACGGGAAATGAGAAAAAACAATAAAAATAAAATAAATAAATAAAAAGATTAAATGTGAAAAGAAAATAAATAGTTAAGATAAATAAAATAAAATAAAAATGATATAAATATAATAAAATATATGTAAATAAAATAAAAATAAAAATAAAAATGATGTAAATAAAAGAAAAGTAAAAATAAAAATGATGTAAATAAAATAAAAATAAAAATAAATAAAATAAATGTAAAGAAAAAGCGATAATGAAAGTAGCATGAAAGACTTCATACTTGATTTTTTATTAAAATATATTTTAAGTTCAAATTTGAAGAAATTTTACTGAGATGTAAATGTCTTTTTTTCTGTTTATTTGTTTAACTAAAAATCATTATCTATATTTAAAAAAAATTGTCAAATATTTTAGTTGATTCAAACTTTAACGATAATCTTACAACATTCTCAATTTATAACTGAATTATTAGGTTTATTAAAATGATTATTCATGTCTACATTACAAAACATTGCATAAAATAATGAAATTATTGAAAATATCCTATTTAAAGTTTTATTAGAATATTTTATAAAATTTTTACGATGATTAATTATTTCAAATAACAATTAATAGCAACGCAATATTATTTTAAGTTTCATATGCTGTTTGATAAAAATAACACTATATATATGGGATTAAAATCTATTGCAGCGTTAAATAGCTGATTAATTCTTCTTAATTTACATTAAAGAGAATTAACCATTTTGACTACATGCAAGAACAGAAATATGCTCATAACAAAGTACGAGTTCCTTACCCTGTCCGTTTGATAAAAAATAGCGGGGTAACGAATCAACAACGGCATATGGGCAACGTTACTTTATGCCCACAAGTGCAGCCCAGCTTTCAAACCCGATGACAGAATCACGATAATATTTAGGCTTAATGGCTCCGCTTAAAATCTATTATTACAACCATACATCATTAAATAAAACGAAAGAAAGAAAAAAAGAACCCGCCTTTCCCTCCCTTCAAAAAACATCGTCTGCCAAACTTATATCTCCACCGGTGGCAGCGTGTAATGTAAACAAATCTGCCACCACCCCGCGTTTACGGTTTCCGTCTCTTAACTGTGACGGGGGCAGCCGGAAAGAAGCGTTTAACCCTGTTATTTTCATTTCTTCGGGGTCTGTGTTCGTTCTTTCGTCGCACCCCCTTTCCAAACGATTTTTTTTTCTTTTCTTCTTATTGTAAATAATCGGCCCGTGCATCAGACAGACACACTACAAACAAAGATATATTTCAGGGCAGTTTTATCGGCGAAAATATATCACTTGATAAAAGGGGATTAGAGGTTTGAGTTAGACAGCTTTTGTCTACAAGAAAGTTGGAAACAAAAGATTAGGGCAACATCAAAAAGGAAAAAAGGAAGTGAAATAGAGGCAGTGTGGTGTTAGATTGTTGAACTTCTTCCTAAACTGACTTACAAAGTATTAGAAAAATAAAAATATATAGTTATTTTTTACAATAAATGTATACCATTTTGATATCCAAAAACAAAAATTACTTAAAAAAATAATTAATAATAATAAATAATTAATTAATAATAAATCTTAACATAAATAGAAAACTTCTTTGTTTAAGGCATAAATAATTCAAATCTAAATTAATTTCATTGAAAAAATCTCTATTCTTAGATTAAGAAAAGTGAAGAAAAAAAAATGTTTATTGTAAAGCGCATTTAAAGTAGGCAATTGTCTTCGTTTTCTTACAGTTAACAAAAGTCTACTTAGGGTACACAAATTCGGCTAGTTATCACTAAAAATCCTCCGGGAAGATTTTTGGAGGTTCGTGGCGTTAATAAAAGAAACAAGAAACCTTCGATGCTCAAAAGAAGGGAAAAAAAGGCGCTGCTAAATTAGTTTAAAAGATGCTCATAGTCCTTGTCGTCACAAAATTATTGAAAACAAAAAATTTTAGAGTGCAAATAATTGCTCTTTCTTTACCTTTTAATCAAAAATAGGCATCAAAAATAGGTGCATTATTATATGAATAGGCATTGATAACTGCCAACACGACAGCCATCAATAACGATCAGAAATAAATATTATGTAAAAATAAATATAAGATTTTCTTATTACGAAAAAATATTGCTTTTCTGACTATTGCATAACCACTAATTATGTTCCTAGGAATTAGATTTCGTTTACTGTAGTTCATTAAGAATGTGGACATGATTTTAAACTTGCATTTTACTATTTTCGATCGAAAGATTTCTATTGATAGATTAAGAAAATTAAACTGGTAACCATGATAACATATTTCTTGATTTTTATTGACCACAAATGTAAAGATACTCTTAAACTTTATAAAGGCACTGGGCAGGTGGAAAACACAGTGGCGAACTGAAGTCTTGGGTAGAAAACTGATGTTATTTATATTGCTCAAAGTTGGCAAACAACAACATAATGATAGATAGGACTCCGTGTCCAACAACATAATGATAGATATGCCTAAATTTTTTACAACGTTGTTGTAGCTTGTTTGAGATTATTTTTAAGATGAGTTTCCGTCGAATACTAAATACTATCTCTGAATTTCAGCTAATATGTAATTTGAGGTACTGGCCTTTCTGTCTTTACGCGCGGCGTTAATACCCAGTGGAAGCGCATCTTTTAAGTTCTATTGAGACTTACTTTTTATTGAAAAAACAAACAAAATAGATGCTTTCTATATGAAAAGCATATTATTTATAGAAGTAATAAACAATACTAAATAATTTCTTTACATTATCTTAAGACTCCATTTTTCACCGATACACTATCGTCCACCTCAATCGTCCTCGACGGCAATTCTATCCGGAAACAACTTCCATTAAACAAGTGCGGAAATAATACCGCTGAGAGCACAGATTCGGAAACAGTTTAACTGCAAGAAATGACCGCGCTATCTTGATAGCCTGGCGCCATAAGTATCTGATTTCTGATTTAGTCGAGACTTCTGACCGTAACTGACCTCGTCGTTAATCGCTCTCTCCTTTTCTTATGAGGTCAACCAATTTTCGTCAGTCATTACAATCCAGCGATAACGGCAGCTATGAGTAAGAACAACAGATATTCCTTGCGACCAACCCCTCTATATTTCATCCTCTCTTAGCAGTAAACTGCACTCTGTTGATATTAAATTTGTCAGTTCGGTCGTGGCTTGGATTGTTTGGCTGCGTGGCTAAAATTCTACGAATGGGGTACATACTGGTGATGTTGATACTGATTAAGATGATAAGCCGCATTGTTTGTAATGAAGTTTATTGTCAGTTAGTCTAACTTATTGAGTTCAATGTTATTCAGTTATCATTCGATACGTTACTTTATGATGGTAGAATGAATTTTTAAGTCATTTACTCGAGTGTTATAAAATTAAAGGGGCTTTCTGTTGAGTTTCAGTATTTGGAAATGTTATAATTTAATGAAATTATAGCATTTCCAAATTATAATGTAGTGTTTTTATTTTCAAATACTTGACATTTAGGCTCAGAATAATTTACTACCATAGCATATACGCACCATATACATAGCACATACTACCATAGCATATACATAGCACATACTACCATAGCATATACATAGCACATACTACCATAGCATATACATAGCACATACTACCATAGCATATACATAGCACATACTACCATAGCATATACATAGCACATACTACCATAGCACATACTATAGCATATACATAGCACATACTACCATAGCACATACTACCATAGCATATACCATATACATAGCACATACTACCATAGCATATACATAGCACATACTACCATAGCATATACATAGCACATACTACCATGGCATATACATAGCACATACTATCATGGCATATACATAGCACATACTACCATATGCAGATTCAGCATTATACATGTGACCTTCTATGATACATCCTACAGCAATTCGAAACAATTATCCTCAGGCGAAAAAGTGTTATATCGAGGAAGATGTTCTTTCTTCTACGAATTCAATGCAGAGACATTTTTTCAGATTCTGGTCATGGAATGTATTAATACCATTTACACCATAAATTTTGTGATTTCGCTGACTGTGTTTCAAAATAAACTAGCCAGAAGTTATCAACCGGACTTTAAAATAATTATCAATTAAATCTTTTAACTCTGAATCTGACTCTTTTTAAGTACTATGACCTTTACTAATATTTTTAGAAGAATTTGTGAAATAAATTCAATGACTTTTCTTGAACTTATTTATCTATAAATCCAGTTTTTGAATAACAGTTTTTTTTACAACTCTAAAAGTGCAATATTTGTATTTACTTAAAATATTACTTGTTCTATAAATTTTCTTACACAAAAATATCATATAAAAATTACAATACTGAATGAGCATTTAGTAAGGAAGTATAGAATATCTTAAGACATATAAAAAAACTGTACATTTTGAGTAGAACGATGCTATTGTTGTAATAAATTAAAATTTATTTTTTCTATAATTTTATAATTTTAGTAATAGAATATTTTATGTGAGATCTTATTTCATTGTTGATCGAAGATAGCTTTTTTTATAATCCTCAGTTCTGAGAAATGTTTCGGAACACTTATTTAGAAGCCTGCTAAAGCAGTAACTGTATTCGCTATTGATTGCATTAGTGAAAAATACAATTGAATTGTATATTTAAAATTCAATTTTAACATAAATTCCTAGAAATTTGGAAAAATAAAAATTATTTTTATAATAGAGTCGGCAGTCGGATTCTTAAACCGACTTCTTCAAAAAATACTCGTATCCTGACTTCCTGCTTCTCCCGACTTCGAATACCCATATATATATATTGTATCATTGTATCACTCCCAAGAGATTGGAATGGATATTTTTTAACAAGTACTTAATAACAACCTATAACTCAAATTTGACAGCAGATAAGCAGTGTTGTGGATATTTATATAGCATGCAATTAGTGTTTTGTACTAATGAGAAAAACCTGGCACTCAAATATAACAACAGATAATCAGTGCCATGGATTGTGAAACTCATGAAATTAGCGAATGTCTGTGTGGCCTTCACAGATCGAAACAATTATAGATGGAATATGGACAATACCATGAGTTGTACCATCGTGATTGGTGATAGACCATAAGCTGAAGAAGTGCCGACTCAATGAGAAATGAGGGAAACTGATCCCACTCCCCCGCCGTTGACGGAGTTTCTTAAAGAGAGGGTTTTGGTGAAAGAGTGAGTTCTGTGACGAGTCGACAAAAAGTGTTGTTTTTCTCTTTTTTTTCCGAAAAAGTAATTGAACAAGCCTGAGGTTTGCCTGTTTACAAAAAGAGTCCCTTGTGGTACCATGTGACAATTAAGGACTGAAACAGACCTCGTGTTTTAGATTCGTCGTAGACTCCAGAGCTCTGAAAATCTCCGATCTTGGAGTGAACTGCACTTGTGTAATTAATTTATCTTTAATTTTCATTTCCTTGTAAATAGAGTTAGTATATTGCATATATAAATAATGCTTATATATAAAACTTAAATAAGTGTTCCCATTAACCTAAAAGTGTATTCAATGTATATAGATATACATGCGTTCAATGTATATATATATATATATTGAACGTATGCACCCACTTATGAATATAACAGAATCATGTACAGCCACCCCGCCGTATATGATAAATAAAAAAGGAAGGCATAGTTTTCTCTTGTCCAAAAAGAAGAACTTCTCTCAATATTTGTACAATAATGCAACTTTTTCACTACGCTCCTTTAAAATAAACTTATTTTTTTTATCTATATGTAAAATTAATCTTTTAAATTAACATTGGAGAGAACTAATTTTTTCATTAAATTTTTACTCTGAACAATTTACAAAATAATCTTAAAATAAAATGCTTTGAATTAAGAAAAACATTATTATGCATATGTTATTCCTTTCGTGGCGATAAGAATTAAATTTAGTGATAATTATACTTGCTAAAGAAACTTGCTCACCCATCAGATTTATCGATAAGTAATTCTTATCTAACGGAAACAGGAAATCATTTATATTTGAGGTTGCAATTTATTGTGGCAAGTTTATGTGGTGTCGAAATATTTGATGCAAGTTCTAGTGAAGACCGACATCTGTAAAATAAAAAAATTCACGAATTTTTTTTTGTAAAAGTAATGGGTATTCTTTTCAACTTTTATGGATCAATTATAAAAATTATTCGTAGGAGTTTTTTACAATTATGAGAATGTTAGAATATTTTATTTCTGTTTAGAAAGCCAAAAATGGGGTTGGAAAGGTTAGGGGATGGGGTATAAAGAGGGGTTTTATCGCTTACACTTCACAATCATAAGATTTTCCCAGTCGCAATTATTTTCCTGAAGGTAAACGTGAAAATTCATTGAAAAGTAATTTTAACATTAAAATATAAATATTTTTAAATCTAAATTGTGAAGGGTTTTTTTTTGCAGTAAAATATTGTGTTTCCTTATTAATATGTGAAAAAAATATCAAAAGAATAATTAAAATAAGAAACCTTGTGATTCAAAGAAATCCTTTAGAAAAATATAAAAGATCGCTTGATAATTATCAATATTCAGAATATTTGAAAAAATTAGTTAGAATGTCTAATTCAATTGAAATCAAGTGCTCAGCTGAAATTCCTTAAAAAATATTCATAAGATTAATAAATATTGTAGCATTTTTTCACATGTGAAGAATTTTGGCATCCCAGGAGAGAGGAATGTATGTTCTTTGACAAGTACATAATAACAACCCATCACTCAAATTTGACAGCAGACAAACAATGTTGTAGGTTATTACATGAAATTAGTGTTTTTGTACTAATGAGAACAACCTGTCACTCAAATCTGATAGCAGATATTTGGTATCACGGAAAATGAGACTCGGGAAATTAGCTAATATCTGTGCGACCTTCACAGGTCGAAACAACTCAGATTGAATATGGACTACATACACGAGTTGTTCCATTGTGATTGGTGATAGACCATGAGCTGAGAAATGTCTACTCCAATGAGAAGTGAGGGATGCTGTTGACGGATTGTCTTAAAAGTAGATTATTGGTGAAGAAGAGAGAGTTCTGCGACGAGTTGACCAGAAATAGTGTTTTCCTTTTTTTCTCTGAAGTGACTGAATAGGCCGGAGTTTCCGCTTGTTTTGCAAAGGGAACCCCTTGTGGTTTCGTGTATCGTGTCATTTGATAATTAAGGTCTTCCGCAGGCCAGGCAATTAGATTCGACGTAGACTTGAGAACTCTGAAATATCTCCGAATTTGAAGTGAACTGTACTTGTGATTTAAACGAGATCGAATTTTATATTTAATTTTTCATTTATTTGTATAAAACAAAGAGTATTATATATATATATATATCTATATATATATATATATATATATATATATATATATATATATAACGCTCGTAAATAAAAATGTTCCATAAACCTGCAAGTCGCCCTCTTTTAGAAGTCGTTATAGGTCTAATTTAGGCCGAGATGTTACAATATTAACTAAATTTCACTTTATTTTTGGCAAGTTGTGGTTATAAAAAGTTACCAGCAATTATTAATAAGTTTTTTTGTAACACTGAAATTGAATTTTGACGTGTAAAAAACGTTTTTTAAACACGATTTTTAACAAAATATACTGTTAAAATATGGTCCTTTAATTGATTGTTTAAAATTTAAAATTTTTTGTTAAAATTTGTTTTAACTTGTTGGTTAAAATTGTTGATTAAACTTGATGATTTGATTTAAGTTGTTTAACAACTTTTATTCCATTATGGAAGGTATTCTTCAAAAACATTCGGGAAAAAATAATTCGTCAGCAATAAATAAACATAATTTCGAAATTAACATAACGTCATTTGATCTTTGATAACAAATAACTCAAAATGTAATCAAATATTTTTTACGTTCGTTGAATAATATTAAAAAATATTGTCATGAAAATATGAAAAACTTACTGTTACGAAATTTTAGAAAGTTTTTAGTTAATTTTTTCTTCAGAAAGGAAAATGTTTTTTATTCAATATTCATGCATATGAACTCAATTTTTATTGATAGAATATTAATTAAATATTCTTTACATTAATAGAATTAATTTAAAAAGTTAGCCTTAAATAATTATTAACACAATATGTCGCAAATTATTAACATTTTAAATATTATTTATATTTTTATCTGACCGCAACTATATGCAATAATCTGTTTTTATACGAAGATTTACAGCAAAAAATATTATTTTATTATACAAATAAAGTGCAAATCTGGATTAACTTTTAAAAGCTGCATTTATTATATTTATATAACTATAATTTATTGTAATTTTAATAAAGATACAAAATTTCATGTATGAATTAATTTCATTTAACATGAAAATAATAGAAATAATTTTCATTGTGCAATAATTTTTCTTGCCTTAAGCAATGTAATTTTAATTGAAAAGCAATTCTAAAAGAAATGTTAATTATTTTCTTTTTTTTATAAAAGATGAAACAAAATACATGCTTCAAATGTTCGAAATCTGTTTATTAATACAACTTGGATTAAAAATGTTCTAACTTAAAAACTAATCTTGATTCTTTATAAAAAAAAAAAAAAAAAAAAAAACATGGTTTGATTTGAATCGTTAAAATTTCAAGATAATCGCATCATCGTTCGTTAAAACACTTTGAAGAAAGCGTAAGATTTTGTTTAATTAGATTACTTTTTCTGTTTGTACATTATAAAAAGGAAATGAATAAATGAATAAAAAAAATATTTTTTTCTTTCAAGAAACATTTTTTTTTTTACCATGGTTTCCCAAGTAATGTATATCTTCCTTGCTAAATGTTTTCCTCTTTTATGTTCACATTGCTGTTAAAAATTCTTGTTAATTAGAAAGCACCAATTACGCTTCTTCTGTGTGGCAACATGGTATTTTTTTCCCTAAAAATCGTCTGCAGTTTTTCCTTTCCTTTCCTTTTATTAAGACTAACCAACAGAGAGGAAGAAAATGGCTTTGTAGCACCATTAAAATAATGTTAATGAATTCGAGTTTTTTTTTTAATTTTTTTTTTTTTTCTAGGCAAACTCCTTCATGATTATGAAGTATTTAAGTCGAAATGATGAACATAAAAGAAGAAAAAATTGAAATGTCTGTTTTTTATTTTACCATTGCGGGTTTTTGAACCTTTTTATATATATTTTTTTTTCTTGGTGTTATTTGTTTTCTCCATTTTGTTTTCATCCAGGAATTTTTTTCCTTCATGTTCTTGATCGTTATCTGGTATCTAATTACTTAAACATCAGACGGAATTATATTTTTCCATTTATTATTATTATTTTTTTTACTCTTAATGTGCATGCCTCCGTTTTTCTTAAAATTCTATAAATAATTCAAAATATGTAGTATATAAAATAATTAGCAAGAAGAAAAAGCAGTAAAACTAATTAAAAGTGAAATAAAAATTAAAATGCGATCATGTATGATTATTTATAAGTTAATATTTAATATTTATATTCAAAAAGATTCATCTTGAAATTAAAGGAATTAGATAGGATATTACAAAATTTTAAAAAATTCAGATTTGTTTTGTATATTCTTTAAGTTATTAAATTACATAAATTAAAGTGCAATTTAATTTAATTTTACAATGAATTGAAAATAATTTTCTTATTTAAAAAGATTTTTATTTCATTTAAAAAAAATCTCGAATCTAATAACTGTTTAACATTTTAAAAGAAAAAGAATAGAAAACTTTTACATTTAAAAATAGAATTTTATCCCAAAATTTTCTTAGAGTTTAATTAGCAGCCTCGTGGCCAATTGGCTAGGGCTCTGGCCTTTGGTACCACAGGCTCCAGGTTCGAATCCTGGAGGTGACGTAGATATTTGTTAATTGTTCGGAAACCTCTTTAAACTGTAGATCCCGGTGTGTTTAGCTCTCGTGTGCACAAGATGACCGTAGAGCGACAAACCAAACTAATCAAGCTTAATTTGATGGAAGAGTAGTATAATTGTTTTTAAATGTAATTTATTTATACAAATTGGGGCCTGAATGGCCGAGTGGATAGCGCTCTGGCGCTCGGTACCACAGGTTTCAGGTTCGAGTCCCGGCGGTGCCATGGATGTTTGTAGTGGTTCGGAATCCACTTTAAACAGTAGGTCCCGGTCCTAATAGGATCGTAGAGCGTTGCGGGGGCATTGATACTCCGCGTCCGTTGCTTATATTCAAGTTACACACGCCCCCTGGGTAATGCAAAGTGAGTAACGTCTGTGCAGCGTTTGCCTTAAGGCATCTAAGACCAAGCTGTCTAAGTGTTTGCCAGCTGCATTAGAACAAAAAAAAATTATACAAATTTACCTTTCACTAGTCGAATAAAATTTAAAATCTAATAAATTTTAATTAATCAAAATACTTCGTTTTTAAAAAAAAAATTATTGGAAACAAGTTTCAAGAAATGTAAAAATCTTCGGCATTAATCAAACAATGAAGGAGTAAAAGATTTATTAGAATTGCTGTAACTATTTGAATTTAATTCATATCATGAATAAAAGTTCTCAAGAATTCCCTTGGTCTGGATTGGTTGTCCCTTTATAAATTCCATGATGTTTTGGGGGGATTCTCTCAATTTTCAATAACTCTACCAGTTGTTTACTACTACTAGTTATTTATTAATTTTTATACTACTACTACTGCAATTTTCAATAGCTTTGTTACAAGGTGTCCCAAAATTCATGCAAGAAGAATTTTTGATAGAAATAAAATAAATTATGAATAGTTTTATTGATTCATAAAGCATACACTATAAAGTATTCCTACAGTATATAGTCAGCTGTCAGTCGAATTTTTTCGTTGGCAATACTATATCGCGCAGAATTTAAATTTTGCATGAATTTTGGAAAAATAGTGCACTGTAGTTGTTTCTAGAGATTTTGAAAAATTTAGTAGTAATAAGGTCTATATCCTTTTTTTAGTTTTTTTTTTACCTTTGTAAAGTGCACTTTTTTACGCAATATTGTAAAATAGTCATAATAATTTGTGTTTTTGATAGAAAACTCAGGTTTTGAATTGAAAATTTGTGAATTTTGTAATCAATTCATAAAATATACAGTATGGAGTATTAATACAGTATACAATCAGCTGTCATTCGGTTTTTTTTTTTTTTCGTTGGCAGCTATTTATCGCGGAGGGTTCAAATCTTGCATGTATTTTGGGAGACTCTAGAAATTTCAAAAAATTTAATATGTATTACAGTATATATTCTTTTTCATTTTTTTTCCTTTATATAGTGCAATTTGTACGTAACATTGTAAAAAAAAAGAGTCATAATAATTTATTTATTAAATTTATTTAAAAACTACCAATTTATGTGTAAAAAGCAATGATTTTCGTAACGATACTCTTACGAGCCTAACTCGTTGGTGTCTAAAATGCAGGAGAGTTGAAGAACTTATCCACTATCGTTGTAGTCACTGTTTTAAAAAAGGATAGCCTGAAGATTTGATGACAATTGTAGCATTTTATGTAAGCGTCTTGCATCAGCAATCAGCCTGCATGATGGTGATTTATTGAATATATATCATACAACAGAAAAATACTGCGCAGTTTCTGAAATGTGTATGTCCTGAAATATTTTATTTCCCTTTGTCAGTCGGTTAACTGTTTATGGTTCAATTTGATGTTGTTGCTTTTAAATGCTATGTAGTTTGGCCTGACGGCAATCAACTTGCAATTTTGTCGTTGTATCATGTTGGAGAATAAGGCTATACATGTAGCACCATAGATTACCTTCGGCACTATATTTGCATTGCTTGTCGTAATTTTGTGAAAATTTTAGGAATAATACTTAGGGCTCAAATTGCTCAATATTGAGTTCAAAAGCTCAAATATTACTTTGAGGCTTTCTGCCTTTTTTTTCTCAACACCACGGAAAATAATTTCTGGCCTGTAGATTTATCTTGCCATCTCTCAGCATCATTCAGTGTAAGGTTTTTATTTACGTTTAAGCTCCAGGCCGATCCATGTATGCCCAAAATAAATGTGGTAAATTAAACAACATAAATAAATAATAAATAATAATAAACTAATGACAGCTGATTATATACTGTATGAATACTCTATACTTTATGAATTGATTAAAAAATTCATAAATTTCCAATTCAATCAAAAACACAAATTATTATGACTAATTTACAATGTTGCGCAAAAAAGTGCACTTTACAAAGGTGAAAAAAGGATATAGACCTTATTCCTATTAAATTTTTCAAAATTTTTAGAAACAACTCACAGTGCACTGTTTTTCAAAATTCATGCAAAATTTGAATTCTGCGCGATATAGTGTTACCAAAGAAAAAATTCGACTGATAGCTGACTATATACTGTAGGAATACTTTCTAGTGTATACTTAATGAATCAATAAAACAATACATAATTTATTTTATTTCTGTCAAAAATACTTCTTACATGAATTTTGGGACACCTTGTTGCAAAGCTATTGAAAATTGCAGTAGTAGTGGTATAAAAATTAATAAATAACTAGTAGTAGTAACAACTGGTAGAATTATTGAAAATTAAGAGAATCCTCCAAAAACATCATGGAATTTACAAAGGGACATCCAATCCAGACCAAGAGAATTCTTGAGAACGTTTATTCATGATATGAATTAAATTCAAATAGTTACAGCAATTATAATAAATCTTTTACTCCTTTCTTGTTTGATTAATGCCAAAGATTTCTAAATTTCTTGAAACTTGTTTCCAATGATTTTTATTTTAAAAATGTGAAGTATTATGATTATTGAAAATTCATTAGATTTTAAATTTTATTCCACTAGTGAAAGGTAAATTTGTATAAATAAATTACATTTCAAAACAATTATACTACTCTTCCATCAAATTAAGCTTGATTCGTTTGGTTTGTCGTTTGGTCATTTTTGGATTTACGTTTGAGCTCCAGGGCTATGCATGCATGCCCACAATAAATGTAGTAAATTAAACAACATAAATAAATAAATAATAATAATAATACTTTGGAGCTCATATTTTCTGCATTTTATTCTCAAGATCATCGAAAAGAATTTCTAGCCTTTAGATTTATCATGCCATCTCCCATCATCATTCAGTGTAAGGGTTGGATTTACGTTTGAGTTCCAGACTTAGAACCTGGAACCTGGACCAGTTCCAGGTCCACAATAAATAGTGTAAATTAAATAATAAATAATAATAATACTTTGAGGTTCATATTTTCTGTCTTTCTTCTCTAGACAATCGAAAATAATTTCTGGCCTATAGATTTATTGTGCCATCGCCCAGTATCATTCAATTTAAGAATTGGATTTGCGTTTGAGTTCCAGGCCTATCCATCTATGTCCACAATAAATAGGGTAAATTACACGACTTAAATAATAAATAACTATCAATACACATTAATATAGCAATAAATAATCGGAGTAATATTATTATAAATCAATCCAATAACTAATGTAATATTTTGTGATTAGAGTATTCAAATATTTTTCTGTAGAGAGAAAAAAACCACACATTAAAACGGAATCTTATTGTAATCACGTAACTTGCAAATAATTGCCTGAAACAAAAACAATTAGCGCAACACAAATGAAGAATTCAAAATCGGAAAGTCGTCCGGAAAATTTAATTGGTAACGTCCCTGTAGCCGTTTTTTAGAGCTCGAATTAAGTGAAAAGCTGAAAAAGTTAATTAGTTTAGTGTTTCGGATTAATTTTACAAATTAATTTGGTCTTAATCTTAGGAAAAAAAAAAGTTATTTCGAGTATTTGACAACAGTTTTCGTGAGTGCTGGTTTAATTTAAATTCCCGTACGTTAATAATTACTTTCCAATTTTTGGGGGATTTTTTTCTGAGCAAGATTATACGAAAATAAAAATTTGCTCTTCTGTCAAAATAGAATTAAATATCTCTGTAATTTATGTAAATTTGATATTTAAAAAGAAAATAAGATGGGCTTGTACATTTTTCCGCCAACGACAACAAAAAACACCACTTTGCTTATTTTTAAAAAGGATATGACGTTATATAAAACTAGAATCATTTATGTGATTAATAATTCTGCTAATAAGTTATTTGTTATTCTCAAACCTTTGTTTTTAATATATAATGTATATTTTAATATTTATGCATATTTTAGCATTAAAGAATTTAATTTCTTTTAAAGGAATTTCTATAATAACATGTGAAGTATGTGCACTTAATTATTAATGTTTAAATGCATATTAAAATATTTTTTAAATTTTTTACATTTTTCCGTAAGTATGCGTTGGCCATATAACACATATACCAAGTTTCGTTAAAATCCGTTAGGCAGAACGGGTTCTAGAGGGGTCTGAATAGGGACACTTTAATTACAACCACTCTAGGGGTCTGATGGCAGAGTGACTAGCTCTCTGGTGCTCGGTATCACAGGTTTCACGTTCGAGTCCCGGTAGTCGGAAACCATTTTAAACCGTAGGTCCCGGTCTAATAGGATCGTAGAGCGTTGCGGTGTACTCGCGTCCGTAGTATATCTTCTCCAAGCTATACGTGCCCCTGGGTGGTGCTAAACGAGTAACAACGGTGCAGTCCTGGCTTATGGCATAAAGATTAACAGTCTCTATATTGCCAGCTGCATTAGAACAGTATTATAACCACCTTGTAGTTCAAAATACAATAAAATAAATTACAATCTTACATGTTGTCTAATATCTTACTTAATGTGCAACATTGCTGCTACTCTAAAAAAAAGCAAATTTATTTCTCTTAAACTGCTGTTTCTGTAATGGAACTTTAATTCCGCTGATCCTTTGTCCATTTAGATTGAAATATTACTCCGTTTTTCTTTTCTCTCTCTCTCTCTCTCTCTCTCTATAACTATATTTCTAGTTCTTTGTGTTGTGCTTTATGTAAATATATTCAGTGAAATCTTCGTGCGACCATTCTTTTTTTTTCCTTGTAAATCGAAAAGACTTTTGTTCTCAAAAAACCCCACTTTTATATTCAGAACTCCTTTCCCTCCCCCACCCCTTTTCAAATAGATGGGGAAGAAAACCATTTTTCTCCATCTTCGAATTTCAAATTTTCCCTGCTACTGCTGCTGCCACCCCATGTAAATAAACTACGTTTTGTTTTATTCCGTGACACGTTGTCATACCGATAGTGTCAAACCTGTCCGTTTCGATGGTTTGTGCAACGTCAAATTTCAGAAATTTTTCATGTAAAAGTCATTCCTTGTGGTTCCTTTCGGTTTTCACTGAGAATTCCGTGATATCTTTTGTTTAGAGTCTTCACGTGGCATCTCTTTTTTTTTTTTTTTTCCTTTTTTTTTTTATTTATCAGAGAGGCTTTTTATAAAAAAAAAAAAAAAAAAAAAAAAAAGGTGAGAACTTCCCTTTTTGTAAGAGTTTTGTTTTGCATAATAAACAAGTTGTGGCAGCCAACGAGAACATTTCATCTAAAAAATAAAAATTTAATCACAATTTCTATTTAAATATATTAAAGATTTGCAGCTGTAAAAATAATAATAGAAGTAGAATGATGAATAACATTCCAGATTCTTAGAGCGAAATAGCATGCATCAAAGTCTCCTTCATTATTTAACTTAGCATCAAATGATTTATTAAAATATTTTTTAATTATTATTGATGTGGTTTGAAATTAATTTTTCTTATTCATTGGCGCATCAGTCCCATGGTGTGGGCCAAGGCCATCTGCATACTGGCGAATTTCAAATAGGAGATATTTTCTTTTTACGCGGTAGGGGTGTCAGCGTAGCTGTGGCAGGTTTTCTTCCTCAAATACAGCCCAAGAGAGTTGTTTTACTCAGATACGGCCCAATAGTTTTTTTGGGTGGCGACCCAAGGAAGTTAAATGATTGAAGTAAAAAGAAAATTAGAAGAAAAAAGGTTGTTCATTGATTATATGATAAACTAGAATTACTTAAAATAGCGGTGGATACGCGGTTTTACTATAGCTTTACTGTCGTCGGGTGAACTGCATGGTTGTAGTAAGGATTAAAGAGATAACGAGAATCTTGCTGAAAACTTTGACTTGGATAAATAACTCCAAATACTTCAACATAAAAACTTGAACGATCGAATTTATTGATGACTATTTACACATACACATTAAAACAAATCAAAATGAAACACTAGCATGTTTTCTCAAATGTCAACAAGGAACTCCTTTTAACTAAGCTCTTCAATCACCTAAATCCTCATGACCATGCTCTGTACTCCTTGTTCCTCTTAAACCTCCTAGTCCTTGCTTGGCCCTCTCGGACTCTCTGCTCCTACTTCACCTGTGGCCACTGATTTTATTTTGCCTGGTCTCCCTAATTCACACTTCCATCTTTCTTATTTGCTTTCTGCTTTGAAGCACACTATTGGTTGTTTTCTCTCCTGTATGGCACGTTCTTATTGGTTTTTCTCCACTTACAACACCCAGGACGTACAGTTGTTTTCTTAGTTTTAATTAGGTGTTATGCATGAGCCAATTACCTTTCGAAAAAATCGAAGAAAGCATTATTCCATGAAAAAGTCTCCTGTGGACCATTAAAAAAATACTGAATCAATTATATGCCATAACAGGTAAAGCAGAATGACATAAAATGTCCGGCTTTTGAAAAAAAAATCAATATTGATTCATTTACTCATTGAAACAGCAAGTTTAACCACAAAATAATTAACAAAATTATATATCACACAATTAATTTAGTTACAAATGTGCTTTTATTATATATAAACATGGTGTTCTTAAACTGTTTTGAAAGCCATACAGAAGAACAATATTTGGTGGCAGTCATCCAGATGAACAATATTTATTACATTTAATCTCATTCAATTCTGAGTATCAGGAAAACGTAAAAAAAAAGATAAATAATAAAATTATAGATTGCACGACTCATTTCGTATCAAAGAAAGACTCCAAGAGAAAGTGGCATTCGTTGCTCATTTCACATGGCGAGTGAAAGCGAAGATTCCTGATATTTTGTTTACTGTTTGCAGCAACTATGATTCACACTACGAGATCATCGACGCAGTCCAAATGTGTTTATTACACCACAGTAATTATTTGTACCATCGAAGATATGTCTTTAAAAAATATTTACTTCGGCTGGGTATCCATTGCACACTGAAACGGCAATCGGTTCAAGTGTCCAAGCTTCTTCGTTTCACTGAAAATTAGCATATGCAAAATCCTCTGATGGGTATCTTCTGGAGATGTGCTATTTATATGGTATGTCAGAAATGGAGACTTGTGCTTGTTGGATATATTTTGAAGTTACTGTTTTTTGACAAAATGCAATATAATAAATGTGGTTCCTATTGACTACCACACTTCTTCTCTTGGGTACTATTACTCGTCCTTTTTTGTCAAAATAATTACAAAAATTATATACTCTAACTAACTATATACTTCTCTTAGTTCAATTATTGTTGCACTGATATTAAACACTTTATATGTATTAAATATTTTATTAACTTAATATAATACACTCTAGCTTAAAAACTATGCATACCATTTTCAGTAAAGTAATCCAACAAATACTACATTCATTAATTCTATTCTATCCTAAGTGCTAAATAAATCTTTATCCACAAATGTACACACACAGAAACATCAAATGTTTTTGGGCTTCCATCCACAGGAAAGAATAATAAAAAACAAATTAACAACCCACTCCACCCCTCTGTCCGCGAGGGAATAAATATCCGGATAAATCTCTAGGCAGATATTTCTCCACACATAATCACCGACCAAATCCTGTTCCAATAGGGCATCCACCTAACAACTCAAGCCTCACCAACCTAAATCCAATATAATGAAAATTTATTATATAACAGGATGCAGTCCGGGACCGTAGGACCTCTCAAGGGCCTAATCCTTGCAAAAGTACTGAAGGCTGGATTGCATTCCTTTAAGTCCTATTCGTGTCTGCCCGGCAGTCTCTGGAGGATAGGTGGTTGCAACAGGAAATCCCAACCCACGAGATTTCTTCCAGCTTCTGTTTTGTTCCATCAGAAGAAATGGAACCATTTTTTTTTTCATTCAACTTCTTTTGTCCAATGACTTTGTGTTTTCTGTATACTAGATGGAAAAAAAGTAAGGGGTCCAGAAGAATTTTTTTTTCTTAGCGAAAATTCGAATCTTTGGGGTTGTTTATTGGGTTGTGAGAGAGAAGATGGATGCACTTATTGTGGGTGTGGATTTCCTGGAAGAGTTTGGGAAGGGAAAGTAGAATTTTTTTTTTTGGAGAATCTTCCGTGGATAACGATGGTATGCGAGATGGTAGTGTTGTTTTATGAGTTTCGTTGAGATTTTTGTTTGTTTGGACGGGGGTGACGGGAATTGTTTTGAGAAGATTGCATATTTTATTATGATTGTGATTTTAAGGACATTTAGGATGGATATTAAGGAAAAAAAACCATCAACTGTAATAAAATGAAAAAAAAAATCAACTTTTTTGCCAAATTTTCTCTTTTATAGATATATATCTATATTATTATTAATTTCACCAGACAAAAATGAATTTTTAGTAACAACCTCTGAAAGACTTCACCTGATTAAAGGCACAAACATAAAATTCTACATTGTTTTTGTTGTAATAAAACAAATGGTTTGCTTTGAAGTAAAATATAATGTTTGCTAAATCTATGACAATTTAATATTCTTAAAAGCATCGATGAATTTTTAGCGGCCAGGTGGCCAAGTAGCTAGCGCTCTGGCCTTTAGTATCACAGACAGCAGATTCGAATCCTGGCTATGGTATGGCTGCTTGTTAGTGTTTCGGAATCCACTTTAAACTGTAGCTCCCGATCTGTTTAGCCCTCGTGTGCACAAAATGACCGTAGAGCGACAATATAAACCAAACCTCAAATCTTTTTTTTGGGTACTATTACTCGTCTTATTTTATCAAAATAATTACAGAAACCATGTATACCACACTACACTGAGTTCAATTATTGTTGTATTGATATTAAATATCTTATATATCTTTAATATTTTATTAACTTAATAAAATAAGAAAAATTTTGCTCAAAAACTATGCATACCGTTCTCCGTACATCCAACAAATACTACATTCATTAATTTTACTCTATCCTACGTGCAAAACAAATCTATTTCGCCAAAAATGTACATACACAGAAACATCAAATGTTTTTGTGCTTCGATCCACAGGAAAGAATAATAAAAAACAAATTAATAACCCTCACTCCACCCCCTTTGTCCGGGAAGGGAATAAATACCCGGATAAATCTCTAGGCAGATATTTCTCCTCACATAATCACCGACCAAATCCTGTTCCAATAGGGCATCCACCTAACAATTCAAGCCTCACCAACCCAAATCCAATATAATGAAAATTTATTACATAACAAGATGCAGTCCGGGACCGTAGAACCTCTCAAGGGTCTAATCCTTGCAAAAGTACTGAAGGCTGGATTGCATTCCTTTAAGTCCTGTTCGTGTATGTCCGGCAGTCTCTGGAGGATAGGGGGTTGCTACCGGAAATCCCAACCCACAGAGGTTTCTTCCAGCTTCTGTTTCGTTCCATCAAAAGAAATGGAACCATTTTTTTTTTTTTATTCAACTTCTTTTGTGCGATGAGTTTGTGTTTTCTGTAGAGATGGAAAAAAAAGTAAAGGTCCAGAAGATTTTTTTTTTCATGGCGAAAATTCGAATCTTTGGGGTTGTTTATTGGGTGGTGAGAGAGAGAAGATGGATACACTTATTGTGGGTGTGGATTTCCTGGAAGATTTTGGGAAGGGAAAGTAGACATTTTTTTTTTTTTTTAAGGAGAAGCTTCTGTGGATAACGGTGGTATGTGAGACAGTATTGTTGTTTTATCAGTTTTGTTGAGATTTTGTTTTGTTTGGAGGGGCTGACTGGAATTGTTTTGGGGAGAATGCATATTTTGGTATGATTGTGATTTTAAAGAAATTTCTTCTATTTAGGATGGAAAAATCCATCAATAGTCAAAAAATGAAAAAAAAATCGATTTTTTAAATTGTTTGCCAAATCTCCTCTTGTATAGATTTATATATATATTATGAATTTTATCAGAAAAAAATGAAATTTTAATTATAACCTCTGAAAGACCAAACACGATGTATGTTAGAAATAAAGACTTGTGCTTGTCGGACATATTTTGAAGTTACTCTCATTTGACAAAATGAAATACCATAAATAGGGTTCCTATTCACTATCACGCCTCTTCTCTTGGGTGCTATTACTCTTCTTACTTTGCTAAAATAATTTACAAAAACCCTGTATACCACACTTCGCTTAGTTCAATTATTGTTGCATTGATATTAAAAACTTTATATTTTTTTAATATCGTATTAACTTAATATAATAAGAAAATAACTCAAAAACTATCCTACGTCCCAAACAAATCTCTTTCTCCACAAATGTACATATACAGAAACATCAAAAAATTTTTGTGTGCTTCGATCCACGGAAAAAATAAAAATCAAATTAACAGCCCTCGCTCCACCCCTTTGCCTGGGAAGGGAATAAATACCCGGATAAATCTCTAGGCAGATATTTCTCCACACATAATCACCGACCAAATCCTGTTCCAATAGGGCATCCACCTAACAACTCAAGCCTCACCAACCCAAATCCAATATAATGAAAATTTATTGCATAACAGGATGCAGTCCGGGACCTCTCAAGGGTCTAATCCTTGCAAAAGTACTGAAGGCTGGATTGCATTCCTTTAAGTCCTGTTCGTGTCTGTCCGGCAGTCTCTGGAGGATAGGGGGTTGCTACAGGAAATCCCGACCCGTGAGATTTCTTCCAGCTTCTGTTTTGTTCCATCAAAAGAAATGGAACCATTTTTTTTTATTCAACTTCTTTTGTGCAATGACTTTGTGTTTTCTGTATACTAGGTGGAAAAAGTAAGGTCCCAGAAGAATTTTTTTTTTCTTGGCGAAAATTCGAATCTTTGGGGTTGTTTATTGGGTGGTAGTAGAGAGAGAAGATGGATACACTTAATGTGGGTGTGGATTTCCTGGAAGATTTTTGGAAGGGAAAGTAGAATTTTTTTTTTACGGAGAAGCTTCCGTAGATAACGATGGTATGTGAGATAGTACTGTTTTATCAGTTTTGTTGAGATTTTTTTTTTGTTGTTGTTGTTGGAGAGGGTGACGGGAATTGTTTTGAGAAGATTGCATATTTTGGTACGATTGTGATTTTAATGAAATTTAGGATGGATTTTAAGGGGGAAAAAAAACATCAACTGTAATAAAATTCAATTTTCCAAATTGTTTGCCAAATTTCCTTTTTTATTGATTTATATAAAGGGTGATTATAATTAAAGTCCCATTTTCAGAATGCTGTAAAAAAAAGAACCACTCATCACAATGAATTCAAATTTGAACTGAAGATATTCAGATTTGAATCAAAGTGTATTAATAGGTGGTGCTGTTTTTTTGTTTTTGTTTTTTGTTGGGAAAAATGACTTACAAGTCATTCAACATTTGTGACACTGTTAGGGGAAAGCCCATCCACCACTGCAAGGTCATATCAAATTGGATGGTAAAAATCAGTGGAACCTTTTTTTGATGTCATACCGTTGCCCTTTTCTTCAGGTATCTTCAGTTCCAATTTGAACTGATTGTGAAGAGTGGTTCTTTTTTTTTTTTACAGCATTTTGAAAGTGGGACTTTAATTAGAATCATCTTGTATATATTATGAATTTACCATATAAAAATGAATTTTTAGTAACAACCCCTGAAAGACCAAACTTGAATACTACATAAAATTCCACATTGTCTTTGTTGTAATAAAACAAATAGTTTGCTTAGAAGTAAAATGTATTGCTTTCTAAATATATGACAATATAATATTCTTAAATACTTCGATGAATTTGTTTCAAAACTTTTTTCTAATAATAAAAAATCATAAGATTATGTGATATTAATAAATATATTAGTTTTTAAAATCCATTTTAAAGATTTACAATATAAGTTTTTGTTTTTTCTTAATTTATAATTGAGCTCAGTTTTATTATAGTCTTTTACAAATTTGTGCCCAGTTTCCATCTTACGCCTTTTTGCCACTTCTGTATCTAAAAACCTTTCACCCATATGGATAAGGATTTAAAAAAAAAAAAAAAAAAAAAACTTTTCCTAGAAATCTCGCTGCATGCCCGAATTGGATCGCATAAAGAATACTGTTCATGTTGGTGTTACGTCAAAGAAAAATCAATAGAAAAAAAAAACTCAGATAACTTATGAATTCCTTTTGCAGTGGCCGTAATAAAGAGGAGTCAAACTTTAATGCAGATTGTAATATTAATAGCAGATAATAGTTTTTAATGGAATAAAAATTAAAATTACTAAATGAAACAGACGCACGCAGGGTAATTTTCTAAGAATTAACAGTTCTCTGTAAATAAAAGTTTTTATATTTAGATAGGAAACTAATAAATAAACATAGAAACTGACAACATTATTTTACTTCGTCTTCCTCGTTGGCACAACAGCTCCATGATGGGCCAAGGCCATCTGTCTGCTGGTAGATTTCGAGACATGAGATGTTTTTTGGGGGGGATAAGATTGTTAGCCCTACGCCCAACGCTCTACAGTCGTATTATACCTGGAGCTACGGTTTAAAGTAGATTTCGAACCACTACAAGCATCCCTGGCACCGCCAGATTTCGAACTCAAAACCTGTGGCACCTAATACCAGCGTGCTAATCACTCGGCCATCAGGCCCCACTATTTTACCCCACACGGGCCAAAACAACCTGGTGGATAGAGGGTTAGTCCCGGCAGTACCATGGGTGTTTGTAGTGGTTCGGAATCCTCTTTAAACCGTAGAATCTGGTCTACTGTGACGGCAAGAACATTGGACGTAGGGCTGAAAACTCTACCCGTAAAAAGAAAACATCTCCTGTCTCGAAATCTCCCAATCAAATAAATCGTATCGTAGGCAAATAGCCTTGCCCCACCATGGGACTGTTGCGCCAATGATGATGATGATTATGGATAATCTGTTGGATTTTGGAACCAAATGAGGAGAGTACGTACCAACAGATATGGAGCCTGAATGGCCGAGTGTCTAACGCTCTGGCGCTCGGTGCCACAGGTTTCGGTTTCGAGTCCCCACGGATATTTGTAGTGGTTCGGAATCCCTTTTAAGCTGTAGATATCAGTCTCATATGATTGTACAGCGCTCACAAAAACCAGTCCGACTTCTCACCCACATCATTTCAAACTGTATAGGGGCAACTCTGCTCTAGGCACAGTGATGTGATGTGATGTGGTGTGGTGTAGTAATAATAATACCACCAGATGTTGGGATTCATTATATTATATGCAGAGCAAACTTGGATACTTGGATGCAGCTATGTATGTCTGTTACATAACTGAGTATTTCATGCCCCAATGACATCAGGCCAAAACGCCAAACACTTGAAATTGAAAACACTTTATCTAATTCAAAAGTAAATGGTGTTTGTTTAACTTGCTCATTAAACGACACATCAAAATTAAATGCAATATTTTTAATGCTCCAATCGATTTTCTTAAACTTCAAACCTCATTTATTATTTTTTGTTTGATAATTAATAAAAAATCAAAAGTTATTTTTTATAATAGAAAGATAAATGATATCTTCCTTTAAAAAAAAAGTTATTTTATTTTTTATTGGAAAGAAAAAGCGAGTGAGTATTTAGTAAATTAATTTTTCAAAAAAGATAATCCGTAATTGAATGAAATTATAAGCAATTAAATGCTAAGAGATACAGTTAATTTTTCAAAAATTACTTTTAAGTGAGTACTTAAGCAGAGTTTAATTTATTCATTAATTGCTTAAAATATTATGACTCTTTCATTTTTTGTGATATTTTACTGTTTTTTTTCATGATAAAAGTTCTGAAAAATGCAGTTTATAATGTATTTTTTAAAGGGAGCGTATTTAATGAATTTTCTAAAATAATTAAGTATAACTTCAAAATAATGCTGTATTTATCGGATGAAGATTATAGCAATTATATCTTTTTGCTCTTTAAACAAAATCGACTAATTATTTTGGACTGCAATTCAAGTTTCATTATGTTTAAGAGTAAATCGTATCGTTATCTTCTTATGACTGCGAATCGATTAAGTATTAAAAACTTTTGTGATTAAAGATTCACACTAGTTAGAGTCTCGCCATTTATTGTTATTTTGATTCCTTAATTATGGTACGGAATGGTTGTAGAATTAGTTGACTGTTCCTATTTATTGTAATTACATAATTATAATTTATAAAAAAATTGTAGATTATAATGATTGCATAAAAGTGTTTTTTTAAGTCAAACTTACTACTGAAATCTATTTTTAAATTTATTTCAGAATTTTTTTTTTAACTTCACCAAAATTGCAATGCATTTTTAAATATATGTATAACTATTAATTTTAAATAAAATTCTCTATTATTTTGATATGTAAATTCATAAAGCCTAATATAAAATATTTTTTATTGGTGCATTACATTAAAGTAGTTTATATTAATATACCGAGGAATTAATATCTTAATTAGGAATATAAAATTAATTTAGCTACATGAAATTTAACTTCAAAATAATAATGTATAATACGTTGCGATAATCTTTAGGAAATAGAACTAATTATAAAAGTAGTAAAATTGAATAAGTTCCTTTTTTATTTGAGAGTTAAAAAAAAAATATAAAAAACATATTATTTTAAGCAGATATTTCTTAATATTAAAATGTTAATAATTATTTAAATAATAATTATTATTTCTGTATGAAACAAGATTTAAAGAATTAATTTATTACAAATTAGTTCACATAAGTGGATAAATTTATTTCAGAATAAAAACTATTGATAAAATAAAATTCCAAATCAAAATAGGTTTTACAGAAACGCCATTAATACTCTTCAAATGAGTAAAAAAAAAATATTTGTCAATATATATTTTCTATGAAAGGTAAAATAAATATCATAACTTGATGTATTCATCAATAGCTTCTATTAATAAATTTAATTCCAGGTCAAAATAGGGTTTCACAACATTTACATTAAAAACTCATCGAATGAGTAATTTTTATTTTATTTGTCAATGTATATTTTCCATGAAAGGTAAAATAAATATCACACTTAAAAAAAAATCTTGATTTATTTTAGGATCCAATATCCAAATATAAATTTCACTGTAAAAATACTACACGAAGTTCCCTATAAAAATAAATAATAACCCAAAATCCTTGTAGATATCCCTAGTCATAAGCCACCACTCTATATCGTAATAAACTTCTTAGGATCCATATCTCAGGATATTTCACTCAGGAAAGCCTGCGTGGATTTATTATTTTTTTTTTACAGGAAGCATAAAGAAAATCCAGAGTTATGCGTAGCTCGCAGGCCATTTGCGATGCAAACTCAACGCTCCAAGCCAAATCCAGGTTAGCTGTCACTAGCAATTGAAAGAGCTAGCAGACCCGATCAGCCGCAGAAATAAAAAATAAGTAAAAGTTACATCGCTTCCATTTATTTCCTTTCTGCCGGATGGCAGCATCCGTTTTCAGACGATACTTTTTCGCCTGTCGTCTTTTGTTTTTAAGTGTGTCCATATTAGAATTCCGATTTCTTTTGTTATGAAATGCAGATTTTTTTTTTTTAATTTTAAAGAAGTATATTAAAATAAATGTAAGATAATATGAGCATTCCAAGTTTTAGTTTACTCACTCCGAAAATATGTTAAGGTAAGCGTTTTATTTTATTCGAGATGAAAGAAATTTTTTGTGCTGCTTTTTTCTACTCTTAAAAAAAAAGACTAAAGACTCATTGAAATTTAAATACTCATTGAAATGATATTAATTTTCTAAACTTTTCTCTTGGAAATTTTTTTTCTTCTTTTTCAATTCCTTTTATTAGTTCACACTCTCCCTATATATATCTTGTTCAAATTTTCAATCGTTCATAAAATACTTTTTATTCACCCACTCAAGTTCGAATACATTTTTTTTTTAATTTTTAGTGGATGGCACTTGAGGTTAATACAGTTTTCTCAAATATTAATTCATTTATTAAATTTAATTCATTTGAGTTTTTTTTTTTAGATTTAAGTTGCATGTATCTACCAGTAGATGGGCCAGATAAACTTAAAAAAATGAATGAAAATTATTTATAAAGGGCTTTCTACAATATAGTGAAAAAAAAAGTAGGAATTGACTTTAAAAAGATTTTTTTTATATTACTTGTTTTTAATAAGGAAATAAAATTATCACATTAAATTAGAATGCCGATTCCTTTTATTCTGAAATGCACATTTTTTTTCAATTTAAAGAAATATATTAAAATGAATGCAAGATAATATGAGCATTCGAAGTTTTAGTTTACTCTCAAAATATGTAACGTTAAGCGTTTTACTTTATTTCAAGATGAAAGAAATTTTTTTGTGCTCTTTGCATTTGAATTAAAAGGATCGTTGAAATGATATTGAATTTCTAAACTTTTCTCTTTGAAATTTTTTTTTTTCTTTTTTTTTAAATAAGGAAATAAAATTATCACGTTAAATTAGAATGCCGATTCATTTTGTTCTGAAATGCAGATTTTTTTTTTAATTTAAAGAAATATATTAAAATAAATGCAAGATAATATGAGCATTCGAAGTTTTAGTTTACTCCCAAAATATGTAACGTTAAGCGTTTTACTTTATTTCAAGATGAAAGAAATTTTTTTGTGGTGCTTTTTTTTTTTTGTGCTCTTTGCATTTGAATTAAAAGGCTCATTGAACTTTCTAAACTTTACTCTTGAACATTTTTTAAATTTTATTTTAATAAATAAGGAAATAAAAATATCACGTAAAATTTAAATGAATATAATTGATAATAGTTTAGAAATGAATAATGAAGAAAAAAGGAAATTTTTTTCATTTATAAGGGAAAAAATTTGATTTTATTATTGTTTGTATTAAATTTATGCACTTTATTTTATTTCATTTAACTTTAAAAAATTCATTCTTTCTAATTTTATTTTCAAACAAACAAATAATTTCCATTTTAAATTCATATTCGTGTAACTGTAATCTAGAAATTGATTATAGTTTAAAAAATTTACAATTAATATTTGGTTGAGAATAACCATAAATAATCATTGTATTAACCTAATGGAAATGACTACAAAAAAGCAAATAATTTATTCGTTGAAGATTATATTATTACTTAATGAATAATAATATCAACAGAAATTATTACAAATTAATTCTAAAACATTTTCGAATTTCTACGCAATAAATCATAAATATTAGACAGTAATAAGTTTTTATATATCAGACATTAATATAATCACAATTCATAATCAACAATGTAATCATAGTCTTTCGCAGGGATAATTACGGCTAATTCTTCTATATGTGCATTTGTAATATTTTACGTAATAAAAAGAAAAATCTAGTTAAAAAGATTCAAACATTTGTATAAATGTTTGGCAAATAATTTTTAAGAGAGAATAAAAGTAAAAAGAATTAAATTTCAATTTATTGCGGATATATTTTAGAATATAATTATGCAAATTACAGATAATCAATTAAGCCTTTTATGCAAAATTTGGTTTCCGGTGAACATTATAAAGAAATAAGTCCTGAGAAAGATCTCCGCATTAAAACTCATGTTGAAATAATTCAAAATATTTTCTTTATATTAATTTATGTTTATATAAGCATATGGAAAAATCCCCCCCCAATGCGTTTCAATTTTAGGTATGGGTCTTCATTGTTGTCAACGTTTTATTCTATATATGTTCAAAATATTATTTTTAAAGCGAAATGAATAATTAAAAGGAAATTTATTTTATAACTAACTCCGATAAAATTATTTTTTTTCCGGGCTATTACTAACATCCGGGCTATTAAGAAAATACATGCGATTTTTCCTCATACCAATATATTGTTTTTGGATCATACATTTGTTCTCTAAAAAGCATAATATAATATATATTTTTTTGTAAGTGTTAGAAAACTGGCTAGACTTCAGTTAGTTTTGTTCTTTTTTCGATGTATTCGTTAACCCATATATTTCATGCATAAATCAAAATTACATCAAAATTCAAAATTACATCAAAAATTGAAATTACAAAATCTAAATTACAAAATCAAAATCAAAATCAAAATTACATCAAAAATCATTCACGATATTTCATGTATAAATCAAAATTGCATGCATCTTGTAATATTTTTTTTAGAAAACCGGACACAATGCGATTCTGAAATATGGTAAACAAAATAAGTATTCAAATCAAATCTTTTCGTTGCAAAGTAGCTGAGTAGCAAAGTAAATTTTTATGTTATTTATTTAAGCTTCCACACACCAGCCTCTAATTTCTTCCCAAAAGTACACCACTTTTATGAGTCAGCACTATTCCCTTATATTTCCGCAATTGAGAACCAACTCCTCGAACAGTATTATTTAATTACTTCGATAATTTGATAGCTGTCTGGTGGCCTGTTCGAATCCTGGCTGTGGCATAGATGTTTGTTAGTAGTTCTTAACCCATTTTAAACTGTAGGTCCCGGTCTGTTAAGCCCTCGTGTGTACAAGATGACCGTAGAGCAGCAAACCAAACCAAACCAAACCAAACCGCTACTTTGATCAATCTCAAATAAGAGACTCTCCTTCTCGTATAGTCCATATCTCAGTGTCCATACACAGATTATCTATTGAAAGGTTATGCAAATGAAATTTTTGATGTGGTTCACTTGTCGTTTTTCAAACAGCTTCAGAAATCCTGTGTGTTAACACCATTACACCACTCTAGTACTTAAGAAATGTAAGATCTACATATGTAAATTTTTCGTACATTTTTCATAATCATTTTCCCCAATTTTTAAAATTAATTATAAAAAACAACACGCTCCTATATGTCTAACTTGAAAGACCAAACCAGAAAAGTACAAGAAATTACCACAAATCTATCAACGTGTTCACTACAAGCCCTACATGGACATACATAGTTTCTAGGGAGTTAAATCTTCTCCTTTCCTCTCTGCAGAACCCTTTTCTCACTTTTTTATTCCGTACAGAGAGAGAAATAGAGAGCAGATAAAGGAAAAGAAAGTGAGAAAGGAAAGTAAGGGAGAAGCAGAGAAAAGGCGCAATAATAGAAAGGGAAGACCCGGAAGGCAATTCATCACGGAAGACAGGTCCTTCCTGACAAACCACTCTTTTAACGGACTTGGATTTAGCTGCCCAGACGTCACTTGGAGAGATTTATGGCGGTTGAATAAGAAGAACCACCTTCTGCATTTCAAGTTTTATTCTTTGACCCCTGTAATCGGAAAAAGTTTTTTAGGGGTACTATTTTGTGGGTGCGATAGAGGCGTTATTTGCAATAATGAATTTTTTGTCTCTTAGCTATTATTTATTTCCCCATGCGAAATGATTTTGTTTCTGCGGAATGATCCAGGAATAATTTAAACTTATTAATTAGTCTACAATTTTATTGAATTTTTCTATAAGTCAATGCCTGTTTCTAATATCCTGAGGTTTACGCTATTTCATTAATCCCCATTCAAGAACTTCCATTTTACATATTGTCCACATGCCATATAGAAAAAGGAAATTTCGATTCTTTTGGCAGATTCAAATCAGTTAGGTTTCCTAATTTAGAAATACAGATCCAAACATGTTAACCACAGAACAACTCCAGGTTTGTTGTTTGATTATTGAATTATTATTCAAGATATTGAAGCATTTTTCTTTTACTATTTGGATTTCAGATCAATAAGTATATTGTATTATAATCATTTAATAGTCTATCCATATACTTTGATAGAAAGATCCCAGGTTAGTGAGCCCCAACAAGTAATTCGATCACAGAGAATGCCGTGAGGTCTGTCCTGTATTTTCGTCCTGTGTCAGTTAGCAAATATATATAGTGCATGTGTCCAACTTAAAACGCTAGTTGTTATCCTTTTAATACTACAGTAAGCCCATGTAATATCGCATATATTAGGAACAGCGCTATACAAGAGCCAATTTAAGAAAATATGTATGTAACTCTTTTTTTCCAGAAGAAACAAGTATGAAATATCATAACGAGGCGCTATATATCCTTCTAGTAAAAGACTAGTAATCTGCAAAGATTTTTATTTCCAATGGCAGGAGAAAATGACAAACTCTTACGGGATCAAAACAGTATTAAAACACAAGTATAAAGAAAACAATAAGAGAAAAAGCCAATGTCTTATCAGCAAAGATCTAGTGCTCCAATATCTTACCACCTCGATCCACTAGGCCTTTCATCCTGCTATGTAATGTCTGTCCATGATCTCATTTTTCCTACAAACCGGGCAACTTGGGTTATCAAAAATGCCAATGGAGTGCAGATGGTTTCTCAATCAGTCATAGCCCAACGCAAATCTCAACATCATAGCTGGCAAGAAAAAATTGAATCTCAACTATCATGGATTGGGATAGGCCGTCTACATTCCATTGCAAGACACTCAACCTACACGAATGTAATCATTCTTAGAGTACTGCTGCATGCCTATAGTAGTCGATCCTTTAGCGCTTAGGACATTAGCAGGATGCACCACGGGGAGGTAGATAGGGTATTGATGTCTCACCTCGTAATCAGCAAAGAAAATGCCTCTAATTAAATAATTACATACAATTGAAATATACGCACTATACACACACATATATATATATACAAATTACGTATTGCATTACTCGACAAAGAAAATTTATCAAAATGAAAAGGCTGCATGTTGTCGAAATGAAAGGAAAAAAGTTACGAAATGAATTAATCATTCTACATAATTTTCTGTGAAAAATGTAAGAAATTTAGAGAAATTTTTTAAAAAAGATTAAATTTCTCTAGTTGAGTCAATCCAAAATGAAATCCTCCCATAATGATTCTAGAATAAAACCCAATCTACATATGAAACAGTGAATTCAACTGAAAGAATCTTTCGTAAGATTCCTCATTTCATCCCGAATTCCATAGTGAAGCCTATTACTACTTATATTATCATCGACGTGTCAAAGATAAGTAAGAATCGTTTCAAAATAATCTCTTTGTATAAATTATGTAGTTCCAAACGAATTTCCCAACTTGTTCAACTGTATGAACATGAGAAATTAACTTTTCTAAGCCTGTCTTAGCATTCCTCTACTTTTCGATTTAACTTGTTTCGAAAACCACTCTTCAATTAAATGCAAATAGAGTTAAAAAAAAAAGATATGTTAAAAAAAGCCTTCCAAACTAAAAAAAAAAAAAAAAAAAAAAAAAACTGCTACTACTATCTTTCCATAATCCTTGATTCTCCTTTTTTTACGGAAAAAAATTCCTCATAAAAATGTCTCAAACTTAAGATTCGACATTTTTTTTTTTAAATTCTAGTTCATACCATAAAAAAAATAAATACCATAAGCTACTTTGTTGATACGTCATTAGTCTTAAATTGTATCTAAAAATCATGCTGTGAAGCTCCAATCACTAAGTCTGCTACAACGAAATGATAGTAAAAAGATAAAATAGAAGGATAAAGAAAAAGAAAAAAGCTTCTAATACACACAAGCGCAAATGGAATGATGGAGTTCTCTTTCTATCAATACAAAAAAAAATTCCCAAATCTACTTAAATTTTTTAAGGGCCAAGGGGAAAAAAGTAGTTTTGCTAAAAGACTTCGTATTTCAGTTGGAAGTATGCTTTTCATGTGGGCATAATTCACTTCTTCCCTCAGTAATGCAGCAGCAACTTTTACTTTTTATACCGTTGCACTTTTTGCAAAGTCAGAATTTTTGCAGTTGCCATGACGCAGCTTAAAAAATAAATAATAAATAAAATAACAAAAGAGAAAAAAAATTAACTCAATGAAGGTGTGGGAAACGACTATCTTTGAATACATTATCGTCTGCCACAGGAAAAAAAAATGACGGAAAGAATTTCACATTTCGAATAACACTTCGTTAAATATTTACCGTGCTATTCAAATTGGAAACTTTATCGGTGATTGCAAAAGTGTTTCATAGACTTTTTTTTTTATATTCTCGTTTCCGTGACGTTCTTTAATTTATTTTAAGAAGAAGAAGACTAGATGAATCTTTTTCTTCTCTGATGTCATGTGACAGGCCTGTATTTTTACTCTGCAATGAATTTTTTCCGTTTAGGAATTTTCCTAATTATAAATAGAAAACGAGCTTCGAAAATGACATGAATGTTTAATGATCGCTTGCGATAACGTCAGTGAGGGGAACGTTTAAAAATTGGATTGATTTTTTTTTAAATAGTTTAGAAACAATTTAAAGATTTAAAGAGAGAAAAGAATTTTAAAGTAGCGCCTTGGACAAAGAAATTGACAAAATTATACATAGCAACTGGAACGATGTGATGAAACATTCGATTGATCAAAAAATAATTAAATTATTTTTATTCTTTTAAAATCGTTTGGTGATAAAAAAAAAGACATTTTAATTTTGTTTAATTACTTTAAAAGATCTGAAAATGGTTTTCAATCATTTGGTGATAAAAAAATAAGACATTTTAATTTTTGTTTATTACTTAAAAAGATCTGAAAATGGTTAATTCTAATTTTTTTTTTGTATAAAATTTTATAAATTGTGATCTTCTTTGATCGTTTGATTGCAAAAATAAATGCTGTACTGATTGAATTGTTCAACAATCCAACCAATTTAACAACTTATTTTGGTATTTATTATTATTAAAATACCTAATCAGATTTTAAAAATTATTGTATAGTGATCGCTGAAAAAAAAAATGGAATTCAGTTCGTAAATTAAGAAAATGAAAACGATCAACGATGGTCTAATGGATGGATTAAAATTAAATATTTTTAATTACTTTAAATATGCGACTTGCATCTTAAAATTATCTTGACAAAAAATATTAAATAAAATTTCTTATTTAATTCAATTAAACAATTTTTATAATTATAAAAATTGTTAATTTTTTAAGTAAATAAATTTTTTTTATAATTAAAAATATGTATTTTTAATATTAAGAAAATAATTTTTTCTCAAAACTTTTGCGTGGCAAAATTTATCAATGGTTTATTATTTTAAAATTGTAAAGTCTGTTTTGATAGAATCATTTTAACTATTTCTATAAATCTTTGATTTTTGATTGTTCAGTCGTGATTTAATTTTTTGGGGAGTCGGGATTTTTCTGTCAATGTGATTGTAAAAAAAATTATACTTTCTATCCTTGCTCTGTATTACATTAAACGGTCATTCGATTGTTAATTATGAATAACGAATATGAGAATCAAAACAAGATTACAAACAACAAAACAAACAAAATAGATTACAAAACCCTGCTGCCCCAAAAATAGAGAATGTCTTTTTATTTTGAGAAAATTCACAACAGTTATTTTTATTGTTTTCCATTCTTTTAGTTTGAAAAAATAAAAACCTATACAAGTATTACACTAACAGATGGAAAAAAAATACATCTTGATGTCTTGTTTTCATAGAAGGGAACACAGATTTGTTTCGAATGTTAATGTTACTTCTTTGTTCACAGCTGTAGAAACAAATGTCTAGATTTATCACTCCACAACGGAGACATTTTTAATTCTGTCACAAAGATTCATTTATTTATTGATTTGTTTAACGTTTAATTACCGAATTTTATAAATGGCACAAAAAAAATAAAAAAAATCATACTATATATAGTTTGGCTATAAAAGTATAAAAATAAATTTTCTTCCTGCCTCGCGGATAAAATAGTTTTAGTATTTTAGTAATTTTAGTATTTAGCCCTATTTTTTTTTTTTAATGTATGTTAAATATTTGACTCACTATTTAGAGTAGAAAATAGCGCAAATTTACTTAAGTTATTAATAAAATATAATTTAAAAGTTTTGTATGTGTATCGAAGGAGTCATCATATGGTATTGTCAATTGCAGTTTACGAATAATTTTAATTAAACTTATTTAAAAATTTAAAATTATTAAAATGTCGTTTACTTTTCGTCGTGTCGTTTGTGTTGAAGAACTTATCTTAAAAATTATTTTTGTAACCATGCTCCCTCCTACGCATTGGCGAGGAGGAAGCATGGTCCCTGTGGCGTTCAGGAGGAATTGTAAGTTGGCCTACAGACTCTCCCTCGGAGAGGAGGTATATTTCACGCATTCCGCACTAACCTGAGTATCGGATTTTCGGCTTAGAAATGGTATTCTTCCACGAATCTATAATTATATGTCTTTAAATGTGGTAAATATTATTCGTCTGGGTATGTGGTGTATATTATTAATTGTACGTGGTGTTTGTCCGTGTGTAAATAAAGCTGTGAGTTCTCAAACCTGTGTATTAAGTCTCAACCCAACCACACACACTTACACTCTAGCTGCACAACCTGCACACTACAATTTATTTTAAAATAATTTGTCTTTAATGTTATATATAGATTTAAAATAAATTAATTTTTTTCTGAAAAATTTAGTTCTAGTTTTTTTTTTTTTTTTGAAGAATTGAAAGAAATCAAACATACTTAGACACAAAACACAAATTAAAAATAGCTGATTTTTTAAAAGAATTTACTAAGACCATCATTATTACATTGCATTTGATGTTACCAAATTTTGTTAGTAATTCAGTAAGACATTTTATTTCAAAATTAGACGAGCGTATGTAATCTATTTTAAGTAATAAGAAGTTAAGTTAAAGTTAAGTATAAATTATTTATGTATTTGTCTAAAATAATTTTTAAGATTTTCTGAATTTTTTTTTAATATAATGTAAAAAAAAAAAAAAAAAATCAAATCATTAATTGTCAGTAAAGTTTATCAATCTCAATTAATTCAATATTTACCATTCCTTCAAAAAATATAAAAAAAAAACTCTTATTGAAAGAGTCATACAACATTATTAAAAAAAAAAGCCAAAATGGCGACGAAATATATTATCACAAATCCTATGCAAATCATTTTAAGAAATTGAATGAAAACAACATATTGACAAAGGCATTTTTTTTCCACAGATAACATCATTTCTCTCCTTTCTCTAAACTGCCATCAAAACTGCTTGAGGGCCTTAGAAAAGCTGTAGATATCTTACTTAGAGAGACAGTGTGAAAAACACACCAAACAGTGATTAAAAATACATTTCGCCACCCTTAATTATTCTTTGCAGTATCGAAATACATAACTAATTGGAGTCTTTAGCAGAGCATTGTACCATCCACATGCATGCATCAGAAAATCTAGACCGTAGGGCTTTTTTTTTTGCCCAGTCATGATTAAAAATTCATTCTAATTAGTGCACTCCGTGTGGCTTTGGAAATTGGAATTTTTTCTGCTATTGCCATTCGTCAAAGCATAATACTGCTCATTAATCAGTAATTATTAATTATGAAGATTTCTTTGCCTAAAAATAGAAGGGAGGAGAGTGTAGAATATGATAATAAGAAAGTTGACTAATTAGAAATCCAGTGGATTTTTTTTTTATTTATTTATTCTGATGTGGTTTTTATTTCGTTTGATTATATGTTGAAAAGGAATTAGAGATTAAAATTTAGTTAATGTTTGTTACAAAGGGAATGTATAATATTTAAGATTGTAATAAAAATGAGTTTTAATAATCAACATGCAAATTTGCTGACCGAATTTAATCCTCCCTTTTAAAGATGGATTTTTTTTTATTATATTCAATCAGGATAATAATTAGGTCTGTAAATAAATGAAACAAATGTCTTTGTTTAATTTATTAAAATGTATGTTTATTAATTAGATTTTATTTCGGAGTATTCATTGTACTCATAATTATTTTGCAGTTTTGTTTACTTTTTGTTGTTGGAAAATATTTTTTTTTCTACATTTGCCGGCAAATCTTGAAATTATAAGTTATAATTACCTATCATTTAGAAGATCTTTTTAAATCTTTGATGAATTTTGAAACAACTCCTTCAACATTTTTATAAGGAAGTTAACATTTTTTTTTAAACTATTTGTTCACATTTATTATATATTTTCTTTAAAAAGATTATGGATATTTTTATTTATAATTATTTTAATTTGTAGATATCATATACCGATAATTTCATAAAACTTTCAAAACACTAAATTATTATAAACTAAAATTTCATATTAAAATAAAAAAAAAAGGATTTACATTAATCAATTATCAAATATTTTTACTTTTATAATTTTTTTTATTTCCAATGGAAAGAGAAAACTACAAACTCTAACGGGTTCAGAACAGTGTAAAACAGACACAAATAAAAACAATACAACAAGAGAAAAAGTCATTATCTCATCAGCAAAGTTCTAGCGCTCTAATATTTTTTCACTTCGAAATCCAAAGCAAGGCCTGTGATCCTGCTATGTAGTGTATGTCCAGGATCTTGCCTTTCCGACAGAGCAGGCAATTTGGGCTATCAAAAATGCCAATATGGTGCAGATGGCTTGCCAAACAGTCATAGCCCACCGCAAGTCTCAATATCGTAGCTGGCAAGGAAAAGTTCAATCTCAACTTTCATAGATTGGGACCGGCCGTCCGCATTCTATTGTAAGACACTCGGCTTACACGAAGTCCCACAGAGGTTATCACTCTCGGAGCGTTGCTACATGCCGATAGTAGTAGATCTTGTTATCACTCTCGGAGCGTTGCTACATGCCGATAGTAGTAGATCTTTTAGCTAACTAGGACGTTACCAGGGTGCACCACGGGGAGGTAGATAGAGTATTGACGTCGCACCCTATAATCTGCAAGGAAAGAAAATACATTTCATAAAATAAATGTATATAATTGAAACACCACAGACACATATATATATATATATATATATATATATATATACAAAATACTTATTGCATTGTAAAAATGAAAGTGCTGCGTGTTGTTCAAAAGAAAGAAAAAAGTTACGAAATGACTTAATAATTTTCAATGAAAAATAATAGAATTTTAAAGAAAAATTTGAATAAATATGTTGAATAAATCCTCCCATCCCAAAATGACTCAAGAATAAAAATCCGTCTACATATGAAGCAATGAATTCCACCGAAAGAATATTCCGTAACATTTCTCATTGCACCTCGAATTCCATAGTCAAGCCTATTACTACTTATATTATCGACGTGTCGAAGATAAGTAAGAATCTTTTCAAAATAATCTCTTTGTATAAATTATGTAGTTCCGAACAAAATTTTCCAACTTGTTCATCTATAGGAACATGAGAAATTAACTTTTCTAAGCTCATCTTAGCATTCCCCTACTTTTCGATTTAACGTGTTTCGAAAACCACTCTTCAATTAAATGCAAATAGAGTTCAAGAAAAGATATGTTAACAAAGGCCTTCCAAACTTTAAAAAAAAAAAAAAAAAAAAATCCATAATCCTTCCTTCTCCTTTTTTTACGAAAAAAAAAAAAAAAAAAACACATAAAAATATATCAAACTTAAGGTTCACCATTTTTTTTTAATTCTATTTCATACTATAAAAAAAATAAATACCATAAGCTACTTTGTTGATACGTTATTAGAGTCTTAAATTGGATCTAAAAATCATGCAGTGAAGCTCCAATCACTAAGTCTGCTACAACGAAATGATAGTAAAAAGATAAAATAGAAAAAGAAAAAAACTTCTAATACACACAAGCGCAAATGGAATGATGGAGTTCTCATTCTCTCAATACAAAAAAAAAAAAATTTCCCAAGTCTACTTAAATTTTTTAAGGGCCAAGGGGAAAAAAGTAGTTTTGCTAAAAGACTTCGTATTTCAGTTGGAAGTATGCTTTTCATGTGCGCATAATTCACTTCTTCCCTCAGTAATGCAGCAGCAACAACTTTTACTTTTTATACCGTTGCACTTTTTGCAACGGTAAAGCAAATTCTTAGCAATGTCAGTACTGCAATCCAACAGATTTAACCAAAACATATTTTGGTATTTATTATTAAAATATCTGACTAATTTTCCAAAATTAGTCAGATATATATAGAATGTAGTATTTATAGGATTTAGTCTATATATATAGTGATCGCTGAAAAATACGACAATTCAGTTCATAAATTTAGAAGGAAAAAACGATCGTCTAATGTATTGATTAAAATTAAATATTTTTAATTACTTTAAAAATTCAATTGGCAAAAATAATATTAAATATTTAATAATATTACTTATTAATTCAATTCTTATTTAATTCAATTAATGTTTACAAAAAAATTGTTGTTTTTAATTATAAGAAAATAATTTTTCTCAAAACTTTTAGCGTGATAATATGAATCTATCAGGGGTTTCTATATTTTAAGACCCAAGTCTGTTTTGCGATAATCATTTTAACCACTTCTATAAATCTTTGATTTTTGATTGTTCAATCACGATTTATGTGGAGATTTTTCTGTTATTGTCATTGTAAAAAAATGTTTTCTATTTCTGCTCTGTATTTCATTAAACTCGTATTCGAAACTGTTTATTATTAATAAGGAACACTCGAATCATCTATGTTTTCTTGGATATTACAAAAACTTGATGCCCCTCATAATAGACAGGTTTGTCTTTCTATTTTGAGACAATTTACACATTGTTTTTATTCTTTTTTTTATTGTTTTAGTCTTTGGTGGGGAAACATAAAAATCTTTACAAATATTACACGAGCAGATAGAAACAAACCCCCCATCTTGATATCTTGTTTTCATATAATCTAACATATTTCTTCTTTTTGTTCTATTTACACAAGTGAATGTTACTTCTTTGTTCACAGCTGTAGAAACAAATGTCTGTTCTCCATATATTTTTATAGCATCAATAAAATTCTAGTTTTATCATTCCACAACGGAGACATTTTTAATTCTGTAGCAAAGATTCATTCATTTATTTATTGATTTGTTTAAAATTTAATTACCGATTTTTATAAATGGCACAAAATCAAATATAAAAAAATCATATTATACGGCTATAAAAGTATAAAAATAAATTTTCTTCCTGCCATGCGGATAAAATAATTTTAGTAGCTCTATTTTTTTTTTTTTAATTAAGTATGTTAAATATTTGACTCGCTATTTAGAGTAGAAAATAGCGCAAATTTATTTAAGTTATTAATAAAAAATAATTCAAAAGTTTTGTAAATGTATCGAAGAAGCCATCAGATGTTAACGCTAATTGTATTTTACTAATAATTTTGATTAAATTTATTTAAAAATTGAAAGTTATTAAAATAACGTTTAATTTTCATCGTGTCGTTTGTGTTGAAAAATTTATCTTCAAAATTAATTTTGTAACCATGCTTCCTCCTACGCATTGGCGAGAGCGGTCCCTGTGATATTCGGGAGAAATGGTCAGTTCGCATACAGACTCTCACCCTGACAGGAAGTGTATTTCACGCATACCTGAGTATCAGGCTTTCGGCTTAGAAGGGGAATCCTTCCACGAATCTATAATTATATGTCTTTAAATGTGTTACATATTTGATTGTACGTCTGGGGTGTTTGTGCATGTATAAATAAAGCTGTGTCTCAAGTCTCAACCCAACCATACCTGGTTATAATCCAGCTGCACAACCTGTGCACTACAATTTATTTTAAAATAATTTTTAAGAAATAAATTTTTTTTAGAAAAAATTAGTTCTATTTCTTTCAATTCATCAAAAGAAATATAACTAATTTTTTTCTGAAATTGAATTGAAAGAAATCAAACATACATAAAAACAAAACACAAACTAAAAGTAGCTGATTTAAAAAAAAAAATTTTACTGAGACCGCCATGATTACTTTGTATTTAATATTGCCAAATTTTGTAAGTAATTCAGTAAAACATTTTATTTCAAAATGTCTAAAAAAATTTTTAAGATTTTATGAAAATTGTTTTAATATAATGTAAAAAAAAATCAAAATCATTAAATTGTCAGTAAAGTTTATCAATCTCAATTAATTCAATATTTACCATTCCTTCAAAAAATATAAGGAAAAAAACTCTTATTGAAAGAGTCATACAACGTTATTTAAAAAAAAGCCAAAATGGCGACGAAATATAATCACAAATTATATGCAAATCATTTTAAGAAATTGAATGAAAACAACATATTGACAAAGCCATTTTTTTCCCGCCGATAACATAATTTCTCTCCTTTCTCTAAACTGTCATCAAAACTGCTTGAGGGCCTTAGAAAAGCTGCAGATGCTTACTTAGTAGAAGACAGTGTGAAAAACACACCAAACAGTGATTAAAAATACATTTCGCCACCCTTAATTATTCTTTGCAGTATCGAAATACATAACTAATTGGAGTCTTTAGCAGAGCATTGTACCATCCACATGCATGCATCAGAAAATCTAGACTGTAGGGCTGTTTTTTTTTTGTTCAGTCATGATTAAAAATTCATTCTAATTAGTGCACTCCGTGTGGCTTTGGAAATTGGAATTTTTTCTGCTATTGCCATTCGTCTAAGCATAATACTGCTTATTATTAATCAGTAATTATTAATTATGAAGATTTCTTTGCCTAAAAATAGACGGGAGGGAGAGTGTAGAATAAGATAATAAGAAAGTTGACTAATTAGAAATCCAGTGAGGTTTTTTTATTATTTATTTATTCTGATGTGGTTTTTATTTCGTTTGATTATATGTTGAAAAGGAACTAGAGATTAAAATTTAGTTAATGTTTGTTGCAAAGGCAATGTATAATATTTAAGATTGTAATAAAAATGAGCTTTAATAATCAACATGCAAATTTGCTGACCGAATTTAATCCTCCCTTTTAAAGATGTTTTTTTTTTATTATATTAAATCATATTAATAATTAGGTATGTAAATAAATGAAATAAATGTCAGTGTTTAATTTATTAAAATGTATGTTTATTAATTAGATTTTATTTCTGAGTATTCATTATACTCATAATTATTTTGCAGTTCTGTTTACTTTTTTGCTGTTGAAAATTATTTTTTCTTACATTAACTGACAATCTTGAAATTATAAATTATAATTACTTATGATTTAAAAGATATTTTAGTAGAAATTTTAAATCTATGATTAATTTTGAAATAATAATAAAAAAATTTTTTTATTAAATACAAGTTTCAAAATTTTTATAGTCAAGTGATCAAATGGTTTAAAAACCATTTATTATATATTTTCAATTACATTTATTACAAATACATTTATTATATATTTTCTTTATAAAGAGTGAGACATTTTCAGCTGTAAATATTTTAATTTATAGATATCTTATATTGATAATTTCATAACACTAAATTGTTATAAGCTAAAATTTCATATTAGAATAAAAAAAAAAGGATTTATATGAATCGACTATCAATATATTTACTTTTATAATTTTTTTATTTCCAATGGAAAGAGAAAATGACAAACACTAACGGGTTCGAAACAGGCGGTGCGTTGAATTTCTACCCCAGGTACTCCTTAAATATGCAATCTTTGCCTTTCTCTTACCCCTTAATCTGCAAGGAAAAGAAAATACATTTAATTAAATAAGTATATATTATAATTGTAATACCACATATGCACACACACACAATAAATATATAAGTACAAGAACAAAGAAAATTTAGAGAAATGAAAGGGCTGCGTGTGGATGAAAAAATAAAAATAAAAAATCACGAAATGACTTAATTATTCTACATAATTTCCAATGAAAAATAGAAGAAATTTAGAGGAAAATTTTTAAATAAAAATAATGAATTTCTCTAGAAGAATAAATTACCCCACCCCAAAATGACTAGACTACTAAAAACCAATCTACATATGAAACAACGAATTCAACTGAAAGAATCTTCCGTAAGATTCCTCATTGCAGCTCGAATTCCATAGTGAAGCCTATTACTACTTATATTATCATCGACGTGTCAAAGATAAGTAAGAATCGTTTCAAAATAATCTCTTTGTATAAATTATGTAGTTCCAAACGAATTTCCCAACTTGTTCAACTGTATGAACATGAGAAATTAACTTTTCTAAGTCTGTCTTAGCATTCCCCTACTTTTCGATTTAACTTGTTTCGAAAACCACTCTTCTATTCAATGCAAATAGAGTTCAAGAAAAAGCTATTTTAAAAAAGCCTTCCAAACTAAAAAAAGAAAAAAAAAAACTTCAACTACTATCTTTCCATAATCCTTGATTCTCCTTTTTTTTTTTTATCGAAAAAAACCACATAAAAATATCTGAAACTTAAGGTTCGACATTTTTTTTTTAAATTCTGGTTCATACTATAAAAAAAAAATAAATACCATAAGCTACTTTGTTGATACGTCATTAGAGTCTTAAATTGGATCTAAAAATCATGCAGTGAAGCTCCAATCACTAAGTCTGCTACAACGAAATGATAGTAAAAAGATAAAATAGAAAGATAAAAAGTCGAAAGGGACTTCTAATACACACAAGCGCAAATGGAATGATGGAGTTCTCATTCTCTCAATACAAAAAAAAAAAAAAATTCCCAAGTCAACTTAAATTTTTTAAGGGCCAAGGGGAAAAAAGTAGTTTTGCTAAAAGACTTCGTATTTCAGTTGGAAGTATGCTTTTCATGTGCGCATAATTCACTTCTTCCCTCAGTAATGCAGCAGCAACTTTTACTTTTTATACCGTTGCACTTTTTGCAAAGTCAGAATTTTTGCAGTTGCCATCACGCAGCTAAAAAAAAAAAAAAAAGAAAAAGAAATAACAAAAGAAAAAAAAATTAACTCAGTGAAGGTGGGGGAAACGACGGTCTTTGAATACATTATCGTCTGCCACAGAAAAAAAAAATGACGGAAAGAATTTCACATTTGGAATAACACTTCGTTAAATATTTACCGTGCTATTCAAATTGGAAACTTTATCGGTGATTGCAAAAGTGTTTAATATACTTTTTTCTTTTTTGTAATTTTTTTTATAATCTCGTTCCCGTGACGTTCTTTAATTTATTTTAAGAAGAAGAAGAAGACTAGATGAATCTTTTTCTTCTCTGATGTCATGTGACAGGCCTGTATTTTTCCTCTGCAATGAATTTTTTCCGTTTAGGAATTTTCCTAATTATAAATAGAAAACGAGCTTCGAAAATGACATGAATGTTTAATGATCGCTTGCGATAACGTCAGTGAGGGGAACGTTTAAAAAATTGGATTATTTTTTGAAAGAAAAATAGTTTAGAAACAATTTAAAGATTTAGAAAGAGAAAAGAATTTTAAACTACCGTCTTGGACAAAGAAATTGACAAAATGATACATAGCAACTTGAACGATCTCATGAGACATTCTTTTGATCAGAAAATAATTGAGTTTTTTTTATTCCTTCCATTCATTTAAAATCGTTTGGTGATAAAAAGGAAACATTTTAATTTCGTTTAATTACTTGAAAAGGTCTGAAAATGGTTAATTCTAGTTTTTTTTTCCATGGTTTTTTTTTTATATAAAATTTTATAAATTGTGGTTTTTGATCGTTTGACTGCCAAGCATATGATGAACAATTCTCTGAGTACAACAATCCAACTGATTTAATAGAAATTTATTATTTAAATATCTGACTAATTTTCTAATAATTTATATTATAGTGATCACTGAAAAAAAAGCGTCAATTCAGTTCATATATTCAGTTCACTCGGCCATCAGGCCCCTTCAGAAAGAGAAGGGGCTTGATGGCCGAGTAGCTGGCGCTCTGGCCCTCAGTACACCAGGATTCGGGTTCGAGTCAGAAGATTTCAGAAAAAGTCAAAATAGATGTTGAATGTTGTATGCATAAAAAAATAACTATAATAATAATTAAAATGACTATAACAATAATAAATTTCTTTATTTTATTTTTTTACATTTTACACAATTTCATAAAAATTATTTTATTCTTATTCTATTTCTCAAAACCTTTTGTAACAATGCGTTTACAATACAATACAAGGTCTGCAATGTATTTTTTAAATAATTTGCTTGTAATCCTAATTAAAAAAATTCCCACCATGCAATTCTGTGCTTTTAAATTTGTTTTACCGGTGTCGGATTCGAGTCAAGGCAGTGCCTTGGATGTTTGGTAGTTGTGGGGAATCCACTTTAAACCGTAGGTCCCGATCTAATAGGATCATAGAGCGTTGTGAGGGTAATGTTACTCGCGTCCGTAACATATCTTCAAGCTATATGTGCCCCTTGTGTAGTGCTAAATGAGTAACAGGGTGCAGCCCTTGTTAGGGCATAAAGATTAACAGTTTCTGTATTGCCAGCTGCATCTATTATTCATTTAATGGATTGGTTAAAATTAAGTATTTTTAATCACTTTAAATATGCGATTTGCATCTAAGGATTATATTGACAAAAATAATATTAAATAAACTTTCTTATTTAATTCAATTTTTACAAAAAAAATAAATGTTTTTAATTATAAGAAAAGAATTTTTCTCAAAACTTTTAGCGTGGCCATATTTATGAGTGGTTCAAATATTTTAAAACCGAAGTCTGTTTTGCTAGAATTATTTTAACTGCTTCAATAAATCTTTGGTTTTTAATTGTTCGGGTGTTATATTGTTTTCGTTGTTTGATTTCTAATAGATAAAATAATCCCCATAATAATATAATAATAATAATCCCCAGATAAAACTTATCAGGGGATTTTTCTGTCAATGTCATAGTAAAAAAATATATATATATATTCTGTCCCTTCTCCGTGTCATATTAAACTGTTATTCGAAACTGTTAATTAATAATAACGAACATCTGAATCATCGGTGTTTCATAAGAGATTACGAAAACTTGATATACCCAAAATAGAGAGATTTGTCTTTCTATTTTAAAAAAATTTACAAAACAATTTTTTTATTGTTTTTTAATCTTTTAGTTTGAAAAAAAAAACAATACAAATGTTACAATGGCGAAAAGAAAAACCCCATCTTGATGTCTTGTTTTCTTAGAATGGAACACAGATTTGTTCTATTTACACAAGTGAATGTTACTTTGTTCACAGATGTAGAAACAAAGGTCTGTTCTCCCTATATTATTATATATGGAGAACAGACATTTGCTATGTTTGACATTTGTTATTATAAATTTGAACAAATATCATAAAAATTATAGATTTTTCACTCCACAATGAAGACTTTTAACTCTGTCACAAAGAATCATTTATTTATTAATTTGTTTGACATTAAATTACCGATCTTTATAAAATAATTTGTCTTTAATATTATATTTAGATTTAAAATAAATTAATTTTTTGAATTGGAAAGAAATTGAAAAAAAATGACACATACATAGGAACAAAACATATTATAAAAGTAGCTGATTTTGTAAAAGAATTAGTTAAGATAAAGAAGAATTAATTAAGACCATCATGATTATTTTCCATTTAATGTTACCAAATTTTGTTAGTAATTCAGTAAAACCTTGCATTTCAAAATTAGGCGAGCGTATGTAATCGATAGGTTATTCACGTATTTTGTCTAAACTAATTTTTAAGATTTTCTGGAACTTTTGTAATATGATGTAAAAAAAAATTAAATCATTAAATTATCAATCCTAATTAATTCAGTATTTACCATTCCTTATGGGGAAAAAAAAATTATTGAAAGAGCCATAGTTTGCTATAAAAAAGATAAAAATGGCGGTCGAAATATAATCTCAAATCCTATGCAAATCATTTTGAGAGTAAGAAATTGAATGAAAACAATATATTGACAAAGTCATTTTTTCCCACAAATAACATAATTTCTCTCCTTTCTCTAAACTGTCATCAAAACTGCTCGAGGGCCTTATAGAAAAGCTGTAGATGCTTACTTTAGAAGACAGTGTGAAAAACACACCAAACAGTGATTAAAAATACATTTCGCCACCCTTAATTATTATTTGCAGTATCGAAATACATAACTAATTGGAGTCTTTAGCAGAGCATTGTACCATCCACATGCATGCATCAGAAAATCTAGACCGTAGGGCTGGTTTTTTTGTTCAGTCATGATTAAAAATTCATTCTAATTAGTGCACTCCGTGTGGCTTTGGAAATTGGAATTTTTTCTGCCATTGCCATTCGTCTAAGCATAATACTGCTCATTATTAATCAGTAATTATTAATTATGAAGATTTCTTTGCCTAAAAATAGAGAAGGGGGAGTGTAGAACATGATAATAAGAAAGTTGACTAATTAAAAATCCAGTGGTTTTTTTTTATTTATTTATTTTGATGCTGTTTTTATTTCGTTTGATTATATATTGAAAAGGAACTAGAGATTAAAAGTTAGTTAATGTTTGTTGCAAAGGCAATGCATAATATTTAAGGTTGTAATGAAAATGAGTTTACTAATCAGCATGCAAATTTGCTGACTGAATTTAATCCTCTCTTTTAAAAATGATTTTTTTTATTATATTCAATCAGGATAATAATTAGGTATGTAAATAAATGAAACAAATGTCATTGTTTAATTTATTAAAATGTATGTTTATTAATTAGATTTTATTTCTGAGTATTCATTATACTCGTAATTATTTTGCAGTTTTGTTTATTTGTTGTTGTTGAAAATTATTTTTTCTTACATAATCTGTCAATCTTGGAAATTATAAATTATAATTACTTATGATTTAGAAGAATTTTTAGATGTTTGATTAATTTTGAAATAATAATAATAATAATTTTTTTGTTGAATACAAGTTTCAACATTTTATTAATGAAGTTGAAATTTTTTTAGAAACAATTTGTTAACATTTATTACACTGCGTAAAAAAAGTAGAAGGACAGTGTTTTTTTGCCAATTAATATCTCTTATTTTCTCCTAACTACCAGATATTTATGCAGATTTAGTTTAATGACCCTTTTTTTTCATTTTAGGCAAAAATTAAACATCTACTACTAATATTAATAATAAAATTAGTAGATATAATTTCCGGTGCGTAAAAAAAGTAGAAGGACACTTGCTAATATATTTAATTTAGTGAGTTGTTCTTTAGTTAAATAGTGATTTTGTACTTTGTTTTATCCTTTTCGGTCAAAAAAATCTAATTTTTTTAAAAGTTACGCTGTTTCTCCGTTATCAGAAAGGCCTAAAGGAATACCTTTGAACGATTTTCAAAAGGCCAAATTTCCGCATGTCAAAATGATGGTAAAGGTGTCAGAGAGTTTGCTCGATTGTTGCAGGTGAGCCCCAATACAGTTTCAAACTTTATCAGAAATCCTTATAAAAATGGAAAGAAAAAGAAGACTGGTAGACCGAAAAAGTTAACACCACCTGATGAATGAAAACTTGTTCGTGTGCTTAAGAAGAACAAAGGAAGTGTTTCAAAGGCAAGAAATCAAGCAGGACGTAATCATGTGACGAAACAAAGAAGTTTACAACTATATTAAAAGATCTAAAAAATTCATTTTCAAAAAACTGAAACATCATCCTAAGTGGACACAAGCTCACATTGATAACCGTTTAGTGTGGGCTAAGGAGCACATGTCCTGGACTACAGAATGGACTTCTGTGATATTTTCCGATGAAAAGAAATTTAACTTAGACGGTCCAGACGAATATCAGCACTACTGTCATTGTCTGGGGAATGAAGACGAATACTATTCAACACGACAAATGGGAGGAGAGAGTTTAATGGTTTGGTTGGCTGTTGGATAAGGAGGAAGGACAAGTCTGGCTTTCTTAAATGGTAGGCAAAAACATACAGACTACATTCAAGTGCTGAATTCCGAGCTTCTTCCTTATGGCTCTGACTTGGGGGTGAAGAGTGGAAGTTTCAGCAAGACGAAGCTTCCATTCACACCGTGACTGGAGTCAAAAATTGGTTCCTAACAAATAATGTGGATGTTTTACCATGGCCAGCCAAAGTCCTGACCTTAATATAGTGGAAAACATCTGGGCAATGCTAGTTCATCGAGTTTATGCTGATGGAAGGCAATTTGATTCACTAACTCAGCTTCGAGAAGCATTGAATGACTCGTGGGACAATTTTTGTCAAACAGAAGTTCAATCTCTATAAAATTCACTTCCAAACAGAATATTTGAATTTATAAAGGCCAATGGGAAGATCATTCCGTATTAAAATCACTATTTTTTCATTCATTATAATGCTGTCCTTCTACTTTTTTTACAAAGTTTAAAAAAAGAGAAACTATTTTTGTTGCCATTAATATTTTATGTTTGAATATCATAATTCTGATGTTAAAATTGTATTTTTAAAATATTTGTAAAATGTTTCTAATAAAATATTTTAGTAAAAATAAAATATTTTTCGGTTATTGTTACAAAATCAAGTGTCCTTCTACTTTTTTTACGCAGTGTATATATTTTTTAAAAAAAGAATGATACATTTTTAGCTGTAATTATTTTAATTTATAGATAGCATATATTGATAATTTCATAAACGTTCATAACACTAAATTATTATAAACTAAAATTTTATATTATCATAAAAAAAATTATTTACATGAATCAGTTATCAAATATGTGCACTTTTAGAAATAAACTTGTTAATATAAAACTAAAATTTAATTCCAAACATAATCAACAAAATATTCTCTAATATCAACTAAATTAGATTTGTGATTGAATACCACCATCCATGGCCTTTTAGGCTAAAAAATTTTTTTTTGATAAAGTGAGATTTAAAAGAATTTTATCTTTTATATTATATTTAAAATAAAAAAAATTTTCAGAAACAATTAGTTCTATTTCTTTCGATGAACTGAAAGAAATCAAACATGCATGTGGACAAAACTCAAATTAAAATAGTTGATTTTAAAAAGAATGTACTTAGACTTTGATGATTACTTTGTATTTAATGTTACCAAATATTGTTAGTAAGTCAGTCAAACATTTCATTTCAAAATTAGATGAGCGTACGCAATCTATAAGTTATCTTAACATTTAATATATATGTTTTGTCTAAAATAATTTATTAAGATTTAATAATTTTTTAATATATATATAAACTTAAAGCAAAATAATATAAAAGAAATTCAAATCATCAAATTGTTAGTAAATTTTATCAATCCTTATTAATTCAATATTTACCATTCCTTCAAGAAATATAAGGAAAAAAAATAACATATTGAAAGAGCCATACAATATTATTAAAAAAAAAAGATAAAAATGGCGGCAAAATATTATCCCCAATCCTATGCAAATCATTTGAAGAGCAAGAAATTGAATGAAAACAACATATTGACAAAGTCATTTTTTTTCCCGCAGATAACATAATTTCTCTCTTTTCTCTAAACTGTCATCAAAACTGCTTGAGGGCCTTAGAAAAGCTGCAGATGCTTACTTAGTAGAAGACAGTGTGAAAAACACACCAAACGGTGATTAAAAATACATTTCGCTACCCTTAATTATTCTTTACAGTATCAAAATACATAACTAATTGGAGTCTTCAGCAGAGCATTGTACCATCCACATGAATGCATCAGAAAATCTAGACCGTAGGGCTGGTTTTTTTGTCCAGTCTCATGATTAAAAATTCATTCTAATTAGTGCACTCCGTGTGGCTTTGGAAATTGGAATTTTTTCTGCTATTGCCATTCGTCTAAGCATAATACTGCTCATTATTAATCAGTAATTATTAATTATGAAGATTTCTTTGCCTAAAAATAGAAAGAGGGAGAGTGTAGAATATGATAATAAGAAAGCTGACTAATTAGAAATCCAGTGGTTTTTTTTTTATTTATTTATTCTGATGTAGTTTTTATTTCGTTTGATTATATGTTAAAAAGGAACTAGAGATTAAAATTTAGTTAATGTTTGTTACAAAGGCAATGTATTATATTAAAGATTGTAATAAAAATGAGTTTAATAATCAGCATGCAAATTTGCTGACCGAATTTAATCCTCCCTTTAAAAGATGGTTTGTTTTTTTATTATATTCAATCAGGATAATAATTAGGTATGTAAATAAATGAAACAAATGTCATTGTTTAATTTATTAAAATGTATGTTTATTAATTAGATTTTATTTCTGAGTATTCATTATACTCCTTATTATTTTGCAGTTTTGTTTACTTTTTGCTGTTGAAAATTATTTTTTCCTACATTTGCTGGCAATCTTGAAATTATGATTACTTATGATTTAGAAGATATTTTAGAAGAACTTGTAAATCTTTTTTTAAAAAATGTATAATAGCCATTTTAGTTGTAATTATTTTAATTTGTAGATATCATATATTGATAATTTTATAAATCTATAGTAAAATTTTATAAATCTATAGTAAAAAAATTATTTAAGATTAATCAATTATCAAATATCTTGACTTTTAGAAATAAACTTGTTAGTAAACTTTAAGTATACTTTAAACTTGTTAGTAAACTTTAAACTTTAAACTAAAATTAAATTTCAAACATAATCAGCAAAATATTGTCCAATATCAACTAAATTAAATTTGTGATTGAATACCAACATCCAAGACATTTTAGAATGAAAAATTTTTTTGATAAAGCGTCATTAAAAAAAGTTTGCATAAATTCGTCATAAAGTTGCATAAAAACCATTGGCAAATTGTAGCAATTTTTTCTCGCGGGAAGAGTTTTGGCCTTTCATTCCCAGGAGAGAGGAATGTATGTTATCTAACAATTTTATAGTAACCCATCACTCAAATTTAGCAGTAGACGAGCAGAATTGTGGGTAGCTATATTACATGGCATCAGTGTTTTTTACTAATGAGGATAACCTGTAACTCAAATCTGATAGCAGATATTCGGTATCATGTATAATGAGATTAAGGAAATTAGCGAATGTATGTGCGACCTTCACAGGTCAAAATAACCGATTGAACATGAACTATACCATGAGTTGCTCCATTGTGATTAGTGATTGACCACGAGCTGAGAAATGTCTACTCCAACGAGAAGAAATGAGGGAAGCTGACCCCTCCTCTTCTTGATGGATTTTCTTAAGGAGTCTTTTTTAAAGAAGGGTGGAGAATTCTGCGACAAGTAAATCAGAAGTGTTCTTTTTTTTTTTTTTTTTTTTTTTCTCTAAAGGGACTGAATAGACCCGAGTTACCGCCTGTTTTTCAAAATGAACCCCTTGTAGTTTCATGTATCACGCCGTGGGATAATTAAGGTCTGTCGGAAACCAGAGAGTTAGATTCGACGTAGACTCCAGAAATCTGAAAAGTCTCTGTCCTTGGAGAGAACTGCACTTGTGAATATCATTTATCTTTAATAATGCTTGTAAATAAAAAAGTAAAGTGTTCCCATGAACCTAAAAGTGGCCCTCTACTTGTAGCCGTTGTACATCTAGTATGTAGGCCGAAGTGTTACAAAATTATTTAAAATCATTCTAATTTGTTCCTTGAAGTCATTAGTACTAAGTACATGATTGATAATGGCATTACTATACGCAGATATAAGTAAAGTATTTTGCATGCTTATTAAATTAATTTAAATTTATATATGATTCAATAAAAAAATATAGTTAAAAAAGTAATTTTAATCTTATAAACGCTCAGTTAATGTAAATGATCATGTTAAACTAATTAATAAATTATTTTATATTAGTGGCATGCTTTAAAATGGAGTGTTATACATGAAGCTCATTTAAAAACAAAATTTAACTTTTAATTAATCAATGATTAACAATCCCCTTTCCAATGCTGCACATAAAATTTAATAATCTATAAGAATGAAAACCACTAAAAGACGATTGCTTCATGAAATCTCTTTAAAACTATCAAAAAACAAAAGTGTGAAGATTAGAAACGACAGCCACCCACTGAAAATCACGGATATACTGTAGAACACCTTTCGGAATGACGTCCATTACACTGAACGCATCACGTAAAAGCATCAACAACTCTTGGAAGTCTAACACGTATCAATTTTACAGTTACTACGTGTTGAAAGCGCGAAAGAGCACGTCTCTCCTGCCTTTCCGAAATAATAATAATAAAGACAGAATGAGAGAAAAAGACACCATTCCGATCACCGAAGGAATTTCGAACGTCTTTCAAGAAGAAGAAGAAAAAGCTTCCATTTTATTTGCCAAACGATATAAAAGCTCAATTTTCCCCCCTTTTCGAAATAAAAGGATGTGTGGCAGCGTTTCAAAAAAAAATAAAAATAAACAATTCTTCCGCACTAGAACAGAAGGTTAGCAAAAAGAAGAACATAAGAGGAGAAAATCCGTGGTAAAATTTAACGACCTTAACTTCTTGCGGAGAAGGTTGGTTGAGGTGTAAAAAGGTAATCATCTCGCCGTTGTTCGACTAAAATCGGTCCCCAAGGGCCACTGCTTTAATGATTAATGCTCTTTTCACCAACAAGTTCTTAATACCCTCGTAAATAACACCAATCCATTAAATGCGACCGTTACTTTGTGATTGTTCCTTTTGGCTTAAAAGAAAAAACTCTCTTCGTATTGTTTTATCGAAGTTTCTGCCGGATTAATCACCTTTAAAGCAATTAAGGATGGATTCATTCGTTAAATTTGATTTAATAGCTTATTCATTTCTTTCTTTGAATTGTATTTTAAGTAACATTCCAATATATAATTTAAAATGAAGCTTTTTTAATGTGGTATGCTCATCGCATTCTAGTGTTCGACCCATTGTAGCTCAAGATTTAACTTGCTAACAATGCTATTTTATTTACTAACAAGTAGGTAAAAGTTTCAAATCATGTTCAATAAAAAGAAGATAGAATGCTTTAAAATGTAGTGTTATACATGAAGCTTGCTTAAAACGAAATTTAACTTATAATTAATCAATAATTAACAATACGCATCCCCTGTCTCCTTATATTAAGAGTCCATCGTTCCAATACTAAACTTAAAACTGAATAATCAATAAGAATGAAAACCACTAAAACCGATTGCTTCATGAATTCTCTTTAAAACTACCAAAAAACAAAAGTGTGAAGATTAAAAACGACAGCCACCAACCACTGAAAATCACGGATATACTGTAGAACACCTTTTGGAATGACGTCCATTACACTGAACGCATCACGTAAAAGCATCAACAACTCTTGGAAGTCTAACACGTATCAATTTTACAGTTACTACGTGTTGAAAGCGCGAAAGAGCACGTCTCTTCCTGCCTTTCCGAAATAATAATAATAATAATAAAGACAGAATGAAAGAAAAAGACACCATTCCGATCACCGAAGGAATTTCGAATGTCTTTCAAGAAGAAGAAGAAAAAGTTTCCATTTTATTTGCCAAACGATATAAAAGCTCAATTTTTTCGAAATAAAAGGATGTGTGGCAGCATTTAAAAAAAATAAATAAACAATTCCTCCACACTAGAACAGAAGGGTTCAAAAAAAAAAAAAAAAGAACATAAGAGGGAAAATCCGTGGTAAAATTTAACGACCTTAACTTCTTGTAGGGAAGGTTGGTCGAGGTGTAAAAAGGTAATCATCTCGCCGTTGTTCGACTAAAATCGGTCCCCAAGGGCCACTGCTTTAATGATTAATGCTCTTTTCACCAACAAGTTCTTAACACCCTCGTAAATAACACCAATCCTTTAAATGCGACCGTTACTTTGTGATTGTTCCTTTTGGCTTAAAAAAAAAAAACTCTCATTGTATTGTTTTATCAAAGTTTCTGCCTAATTAATCACCTTTAAAGCAATTAAGGATGGATTCATTCGTTAAATTTGATTTGATATTCATTTCTTTCTTTGGATTGTTTTTTAATTAACAATTCCAAGATATAATTTAAAATGAAGCTTTTTTAACGTGGTATGTTCATCGCTTTCGAGTGTTCGACCCATTGTAGTTAAATCTAGAATTTTATTTGCTGACAAGTAGGTAAAAGTTTCAAATCATCTTTAATAAAAGCAAGATATTTTGATGTTTTAAAGTTTTTAAAGGCATAAAAATGTATATGTGACTAATCCTCAGTGCCCGATAGTGTGTGACGAACATACCATGAGTAATCCACTCATGGATGGAGTGAAAGGGAGCAGCTTTTGTTCTGATGGAGTACCCATAAGTAGAAGTCTGACTTGGCTCTGTGACCCTCTTACAGTCATATGAGATCGGGACCTAAGGCTTAAAGTGGTTTCCTAACCACTACAAACATCCATGGCACCGAGCGCCAGAGCTCTAGACACTCGGCTATTCAGGCCCAGGAATAAAATGTAATGCAGTGGAAGATAAGAATAGTTGAGCCACTTTTTAAATTTCAATTATTTTAATACTTTCTTACAACAAAATAAAACATTTTTTGGAAAAAATCTGATAGTTTTTCTCTTAAACGGTTAATCTGAAAAAATATTTTCAATAAATGTATCTGAAAATTTTTTTTGTTTTTTTTTTGTTTTTCTTGTTTTACACTTTAGCTCAAGTATCCCTATCTAAGGAATTCACGAGTCATGGTAAAAGGATGCTTGGACCAACTCTAATATATGCTTATAAAGCCAATATATTTCTTGTTGGATTGGTTTTTTAATTAACATTAAAAGAAATAATTTAAAATGAAATTTTTTTAATGTGGTATGTTAAATACCTTCGAGTAGTTGAAACCTTTGTAGATCAATCTTGTATTTTATTTGTTAACAAATGGACAAAAGTTTCAAATCATGTTTAATAAAAGGCAGATATTATCATTCTATTTCATTTCTGTCGATCTCGTGTTATTAACCAAGTAAAAAAAATATATATTGCATTATTTACCAAGAAATGAAATTTATAAAGAAAACCTACAGTAAACAGACAACAAAATTTTACAGAATTGTAATACAGAATTTCGATAAATAAACCGGTTAGTAATTCAAATTATAGTAAGAATACTTCAGTGTTAAACTTGGTATTTCTGCTTAGAAGTAACTATATTATTCTTAAATGTATAATTGTATTATTCTTAAATAATTTAAATTATTAATGCTATTAAAAAGCAAGCAAAAAATACAGATAATTTTGTAAACGTTATAATGTTGGTTATAAAAATGTTTATTCGCCCCATTATAAGATAATGTCTTTAAAAAAAAAAACTCAATACTTAATGAATTTGCCACTTTGTAATTTCATGATAAATATAGCTTATCATATAAATATTTAATAAAATATCTGTCAATGTAAAATTAAAGAAAAAGCACTTGCACATAATGATGTTCTGTAAGCGTGCTTCCTCCTACGCATTGCAAGAGCTCCCCCTGTGGCGTTCAGGAGAAATAGTCAATAAACTTCGAGATTATCATCCGAGAGGAAGTACAGGGCAACCGGTGCTCCCACTGAGAAACTTTTAATTTACAGTCTCTCAAGAGGAAATATATGTAACTGAAACCTGTGTATTAGTTGGCCTACAGACTCTCATCCGGAAAGAAAGTATATTTTGCGCATCCCGCGAGGATCTGAGTATCGGTTTCTCGGATTAGAAGTGAAATCCTTCCATGAATCTAGAATTATCTGTCTTTAAATGTGTTAAATATTGTATACCTTTTATTGTATGTGTGTGATGTCTATGATGTCAATAAAGATGCGAGTTCTCAAATCTGTGTATCAAGTCTCAACCCAGCCACACCCAGTTAAAATCCAACTGCACAATTGATAACACTACAATCTGGCGCCCAACGTGGGGCTGATTGTAGAAAATTGTGCTTTTTTTTTTTTTTTTTTTTGATAATTTAATAAATAACATTAAATAAAATTTCAACCAATCGCTAATATTTTAAAATCACAACGATAATTATATATATATATATATATAATGGTTTTATCAAAAAAGTCTTTTCATCGATATCATTCATATTTAATTATTTATGATTTCAAGTTGATTTATAAAAAAATATTTAGTAAGGAAATATTTTTTTCTAAAATCGCCTGATGTCAATATTATTTGAAATACTTCAGTTGATTCAATCTCAGAAAAAACATTTCTTTTTGAGAAATGTTTGCTCTGCACTATCATTGATTTTTTTTTACCCTGAAAGATTTGCTAATGTTCCGTAAATAGCAAAGGACGAAGAAAGTAAACAAACAAAGAGAGCCTTGATTAAATAAATATTAGACAGATTATGACGATAAAACAGAGCGTAAAAGATTTATAGATTAATGAGCAATTTGTGTTTATAAGGAGTCCTTCAAGAAACAAATTATTTTCAATTATTTTTTATTTTTTAAATGATTAGAGAAGAAGTATGTTTTAAGAATGTTTTATAATGATTCTCGAAGGTTTTCTGTAAACGTTTTTTTTTTTTTTTTTAATTTATTTATATTTAATTAATCTTTTATTTGTTTTCTTATGAAAAGAAAAAAAAAATCAGAAAACATTTCGGAAGCAATTTAGTATAACGTATTCAATAATTTTTTAACTATATCCATTTCATTTGTATAAAATATAAAGAAAAGCATAAAATAAATTTAAAAAATCCCTATAGTTTCAGTGGGAATGTTTTACATTTTATGAAGTTTTTTTCTGTTTACAAAATCATAATTTAACATATTTATTAATAATTTGTTTCGTTTTTTTTTTTTATTTAAAATGTTAAACAAGGTGTAAAATTGAAAAATGCAAGAAACTTTGAGATGTTAGATGAGATGTGTATATATATATATAACTGAAAATAAATAATGTTATATATATGTATATATATATTACATTACATTATTTATTTTCAGTTATTTATAATCAGTCATATTTTTAAACGTATACTAAAATTTCTTTGATGTGTGTATTTTATTGTTGAAAAAATATCATTTTTATAAAATTTTCTTCAAGTCTTACAACTCAAAGTTTTTATATATATGTAAACTTTTCTTATTTTGTATATATATATAAAGAAGAAGTGCCAACGGCCGTACCATGCTGAATATACCGGTTCTCGTTCGATCACCGAAGTCAAGCATCATTGGGCGCGGTCAGTACTTGGGTGGGTGACCACCTGGGAACACCGCGTGCCGTTGGCAAATTTGGGACCTGCATGGCCGAGTGTCTAGCGCTCTGGCGCTCGGTGCCACAGGTTTCGGGTTCGAATCCCGGCGGTGCCATGGATGTTTGTAGTGGTTCGGAATCCACTTTAAGCCGTAGGTCCCGGTCTCCTATGACTGTAAGAGCGTCACGGAGCAAAAGTCAGGCTTCTACCTAAGGGTGCTCCATCACAACAGAAGCTGCTTCCTTCCCCTTCAATCATGAGCACGTATGGGCTCGTGGGCTTGGCCAGCCAAGTGGGATAAGAAACAACAACAAACAAACAAGAAGAAGAAATATAGTCATATTAAATATGACTATAGAAAAAAAATGTGTCAGAATGTAATTTCCCAAATTAATGTGATGTATGGAAGAAATACTAGAAATTGGCAACTCCACTGTGGATGCGAGATTCTACTAGTTATTAAAAGCAATTAATATTGCTACTCTGTTTTGGGGTTCTGCTGCCAAATATCACATGTCCTAGATTCAAACATTTGAAAATAATTAAGGATGATCACCGATTCTCTTGGTTTTTCAGGAATGACAATATCCGTCACTCAATTGGCATCCATGGTATCCAAAAAAAAATGTTCAAAATTTCTTCCAAATTTTACAATAATTCTTGCTCAAATTACTAACTCCGAAATTCAAAAATTTCTCTTTTAAAAGTATTCTCCAACTTTTAATTCCAAGCGCTCTTGACATGTTTTTAAACTGCTATTTTCTCGTCATCTTTTCTCTCTTACAGGAGATGCTCTCTTAGATTTAGCCACAATTTCTATTATTTAACTGCCTGTTTATGTTTTTGTAGTAATTATATTTTTAATGAATTTTCTATTTGGGATGTTCTATACTACACTTAACTACTTCCTCAGCACTACGGTTCATATTGGACCATGGCCGTTCGCCTACAGGCAGATTTTGAAACTGGAGACATTTTCTTTGTACGGGATAGTGTTGGCGGTATTACGCCTAATCGTACTACAGACATCTTATACACATTTAGTTTTGTAAAGAATTTCCCCATTGTTCAGTTTCTGTACCACCAAAAGTGAATTTTGCGAAAACTTTCCCGCGTCTATCGTATGTACATTAAGTTTCACCCACATCATTCCCAAGCTGTAGCAAGGCAACTCAGCTCTAAACACGGTGATGTGATGTGGTGTGGTATAGTAGTAGTAGCAGTCATAGTAGACAGGAACAACCATTTAAATTGGATTCCGAACATCCATGGTTCTACAATGAATGTTCGGAATCTAATTAAAACTACAAAGATAAAATTACCATATAATTACAAGTACTCATGGAACCGCCGGACTCGAAGCAGAAGCCTGTGGCACCGAGCGCTAGTCATTCGGCCATCAGTCCCATGCTACAATTACGTCTGCCTTTTCACCTGCCTCATCTTGCTTTGCCTCAACAGCTTATTATGAGTGGACTTTTGCCTTTTTTTACACTTCCCGTCATACCTCCTATTTTACAAGACAAGAAGAGTCTTAGCTCCTCTGATTCGACATGCTCTGTAATATTAGTCCAGAAATATTTCAAAGTAGAATTATAATTCATTACAAAACATTGAGTGATTTTACAAAGCAGTGAGCTATGTAAATTCTTGAAATTTAAACTGTACGTTTCGATGTATTGATCATCTCAATGCTGTTCTAAGTAAGGAATTACATCAAAGTAAAATTAGCTACCTAAGATCAGATTTCCCTATTAAATAAAAGTTAATACTGTTTATCCCAGACAGAATTTAATATTTTATTTAAGATTTGACCTTTTTATGTCTTGACATATGATATGAAATATTTTTTTTACCGAATAAAGCTCCCTCTTTTGATTGCACTATAATATTTTTTTACAATGAATAATAATTAATTTAATTTATTTTTCATTCTATTTAATGATCATTATTATTAAAACATTGAAAATATTTTTCAGAAATATTCTAATTCGTTTATTTAATTAATTTTAGTTTTAAGTTAGAATTAATTATTTCTGGGTACTATAAATTAATTTCATTATGGTTATTATATTATAAAAATGGTCATCATACAAACAAACTTAAAACTAATTGTTTAGTTTTAATCTTAAAACTTTTATTTTGTTTTTTAATTGATTTGAAAATGCTATAATTGAGTGAATCAACTTGTATATTGATTTTACTTTGAGTTTTTATTTATTAGATTTTTATTAAAAAGTCCATCAATTATTATTAAAGCATAAAACATATTTTACGCGATAAATAAAACAATTTTTTCTGTTTTTTATATAAATGAATTTTTTTTGGCATCATTTGCTTTGACTTCTTAAAAGTACAAAGTTACTCTTAACCTTTTATTATTCTAACTTTAACCTCTTCAGGATATTTCGAGGGCTTTTTTAAGAAATAATTAACATAAGCAGAAATTCAGCATTTTTCTTTTAATGTTAACAGATTTAGAAAATGATGTACGGCAGATAACAGAAAATATATGTAATTTTGTCTATTAAACATTTACAAACGTTATTTTTATTTTTAATTCTTTAAAATTTCTGTTTAAAGTTAAAAAATATCAGAATTAAGATAAATTTGCGATTGTATCGCACAAAATATAGTACCTTTACTTTATCGATTATATAGAACTTTTAGTTTATTAAAACTTTTCTGAATCTCCTAACATAAATGAAATTTACACTAACACAAATAAAAACCGTAAGATACAATTAAATTCTGTTTATTACAATTTAAACAAAATCAAAAATGAAGATTGATTTGGTTTGTCGCTCTACGGTCATTTTATGCACACGTTGGGGTAAATAGACCAGGACCTACACTTTAACGTGAATTCCGAACCACTCACACACATCTATGCCACCGCCAGGATTCGAACCTGAGGCCTGTGGTACTAAATGTCAGAGCACTAGACAATTGGCCATCGGACCACCAATGATGAAGAATAATTTTCTAAAATTTGATTTATTGTTTAAATATTATCATGCTTCTATTACACGAAAAATTCACGTACTAATTGATAAATTCTATCAGCATAGATGAAAAAACATTTAAATGTTATGTTTATTAGACATACCTACTAAATACAACAGATACAGAAACAGAAACAGTAATTAAAACACTAGCTTGTTTCACTCTATGCAGTTTTCTAATTTATTAATTAATTTCTGCTGATAAGCTTCTGGATTTATGGGAAGAATCTAATTAATCTCACAAATACTGCGTCTGGATATGTGAAATTTCTGATGCTTGTTTATGGAAATTTATATGGTATACTAGAAATTTAGTAGCAAAGGTGCTTATTTTCTTCCTCTGTAAAGCATGTTTCTCAGCTTTACGATTCTACGTGTCAAGAAAATTAAATACACTGAGTATTTAAACTAAATCTGCTGAGTATTTATTGGTGCACAAAAAATGCTGGACAGACTACACAATTATATTAAAAGCGTGATAAAGTGTTTCTAATTTACAAAAATTAATGAGTGTCGATTATGGTTTAAGGAATTTCAAGATTTCTTGGTTTCTCGTAGCATGTCCAAGTGCTCTCTATTTCATGCCACATGGCAAACGTAAGAGAATTATGGAGTTCTGAGTTAATACTCTCCAATGGAATTTTTCGGGAGGGGTAATGTAAGAGGTCTTGCACTATTTAATTTAATTGGAAAGGTGTTTATTTTTCTTCGTCTGTAAAGCATGTAGAAACAGTATTTCACAGTTGATATTAATCTATAATTCAGATTCTTGCTAATACACGAAATGTAATCGACTATCATTTGCACTTAGTTCGAGCAAACAAGGTATCCCATATCGAAGTACATGAATTTTTGTAAATACACTGTATAGTGTGCTGATTGTGCAGTTGGATTGTAATTGGGTGTGGTTTGGTGAGACTTGAGACTCAGATTTGAGAACACAGATTTATTTACACGCGCAAAAAACAAACAATTAGAAACATACAATATTTAACATATTCAAGGACTAATAATTCTAGATTCGTGGAAGGATTTCACTTCTAAGCCGAAAACCCATTACTCAGATACGCGATGGATGCGCGAAATATACTTATTCTCAGTGTGAGAGTCTGTAGGCCGAAAAATACACAGCGTTGCTAAACATATTTCCACTTGGGGTGACAGACTGTAAGCTAAACGTTTCTCAACAGGAGCATCGGTTGCGCAGTACTTGTTTTCGGTTGAGAGCCTGAGGCCTACTGATCATTTCTCCTGAACGCCACAGGGGGCGCTCTTGCAGTGCGTAGGAGGAAGCACGGAACTGTAAATTAATACAAAAAAATTTTATCTCATTTTTTACAAAATGTCTGCTGTATTTTTTAAAACATTATAATTTTTATTTCATTTAAAAGCAGCATGTTAATATCGCATGTAAGGAAGTAGTTTAAATTGAAATAAGTTATTTTTTTTTATGTATATTGTACTTTTATGTACATAGTTTAAATGGATATGTTTTTCTGAGTCTCTAAAATAATTACAAAGTATAACTTCATTTGCATCTTTTTTTTGGAAATACCACTGAAAAAGATAGTTTTTAGTGTTACTTTCATTTAATGATATTTTTTTTTCAAATACATTAAAATTTATATGTAAAAAATTCAAAAGACACACGTTGAAAATAAAAAAAAACATGTTCACGGTGCGCTGCAAAGTTTTCAGATAAAATATATAATGAGTATATAAACACATTTAAACACTTTGTTGTTTTAATATAAAAAAATTTAACCAGTTTCTTTTTAACAGAATAGTTGAATATTTAATTAGAAATAGTATTGCCAAAGAGTGTCTAGACGATAATTTTTTGAAGTTTTGGTTTTCATTTCGAAATAAATGTTTTTCTCCCAAAATTTTTTTTAACATAAATTATTTAAAACATAACAATTATTAAAAATAAAAACATAAATGTTTTCAAAACGATACATGAATAAAAACGAAATGTTAAACGATAAAAAATTTATTAAAAAAAATAAATATATGCATAACTAAATTATTAAAAAATATATATATATATATATATACATAACTAATTTTATCGTAATATACGAAGAATATGAAATTTATTTTTAATAAGGGTTCCAAAACCATACAAAAAAAATGAAAAATATATTTAAGGAAATGAAAAAGAAAATGTAATCATATTTTTCAAACCGTTTTATTTTAAAAAATAAATAAAAATGAAAAACAGAAACTCAACTGTATCATGCCAGAGTTGGGAAACAAGTTATTCTTTGCAATTTGAGCGTGAAACGATGGCTCATTTTATAACTCTTTTCAGCATTACTCAATTAGAGATTTTCTTAAAATTCTTATACATTTGAACTAAAGCTAAACTACAATTAAACAGAACGATATTTATCTATAATTGGATTATACTGAAGATATTGTATTATAATAAGTGAAAATGAATGACATGATTTCTGTATACGGTTTTAATAAATTTTTTACCTGACCCATGGCTCAATGGTGACGGCCGAAATTCAATCCGCTAGCGACTTTGTTCTGGACACCATTTAAAAAAAAAATGGGACCTGAATGACCAAATGGTAGCACTCGGTGCCACAGGTATCGGGTTCGAATATAGTCAACGCCATGGATGTTTGTAGTGGGTCAGAATCCACGTTATGCCGTAGGTCCCGGTCTCGTATTACTGTAGAGCGTCACAGTGCCCAATCAGACTTCACGCTCGCATCATTCCCAAACTGTGTAGGGGCAATTCAGCTCTAGGCACATGATGTGGTGCAGTATAGTAGTAGTTTCAAAAAAACGACGACACTCCATGACGTTTGTTATGTTCAGCATCTTGCCTCGTTAGTCGGATTACCAGGTGGGAGTGTTTCAGGTTTCTCTCCCATACAATACGCAAATGCGGGGTAGTTCCCCTAAAGGTCCTCCAGAAAGGCACTGCTCTCCTTCTTCAATGAAACGTAACCAAGTCAGACTTCTACATGCTGGTGTTCCATCATTACAGCAGCTGCCCCCTCCTTCTTTCCCTCCTTCCATGAGACCCATTGGATTTGGTCTGTATGTGGCTGTCTACCAAATAGGATAAAGAAAATAAATAAATAAATGAATATAGTTTTCAGTTTAAATAAAAAAAAAAGCTCTCATAATTCGTAAACAAAATGTCTTAATATAAATATCTCAAAAACATTTTTAAAAAATGGATGATATTAATTTTTTGTATTAATATAAGCTTTTTTAAAATAACATAATTTCGTTGTAAGATAATATAATTTCGTTGTTTAAGATAAATAATAGTTAATATAATTTCGTTGTAAAATTTATATTCCCAAAACATAATGAATCTATCCGATAAATCTATCCGTTTTTAATGGTCATATATTTGTAAATAAATTAAGCAAACTCAATATTTTTCCACAAAAATAAAAAATCAACATTTTTATAAAACAGAAACTCAATAACCGGAATTTTAAAAAATAGAATTTTAATTTTTGTTATTCCTGTCCAAATTTTTTGTTACTTGTTATTCCCCTCTATAAATTTAAACTGTCTAGGGAAACCCAATAAAAAATCTCATATTTCGAAACCTACCAGTAAACAGACGGATTTAGCACATCAAGGGGCAGTTACGCCAATGAAGAAGAAGAAGGGAATCCCAATGTTTTTTTTAAAATTGTTTTATATAAAAACATATTTTAAAGTATGGCATTACAGAAGAGCAGTCAAAATCTTTGCACCATGCTAACTCAGTGCATTTGCGGTGTTGTGTAGCGGAAAAAATAATTACGAATGAAAACTTTTAAAATAAGTTCTTATAAATAATTTATTTAGAGCCTGATAGTGGAGAGGTAGCACTCTGGCATTAGGTGCCACAGGTTTCGGGTTCGATTCCCGGTGGTGCCATGGATGTTTGTAACGGTTCGTAATCCACTTAGGGCGTCGTCCACTTAGGTAAATCATAGGCACCCGTCTAATCTGACTGTAGAGCGTAGGACTGACAATCTTAACCAGTAAAAAGAAAACCTCTCCTCTCTTGAAATCTGCCAGTAGGACTTGGTCCATCATGGAGCAGTTGCGCCATTGAAAAAGAATTTAATATATAATTTTTTTTTTAATTATTAACTATGTATTCAATTTAAATTCATTTAATAAACTATTTATACGCTATTTTAATTATAATTAAACAATATAAAACTAATTTAAATCCTATTTTGTCTCCAGAATGATGAATATATTCTATTTGTTTAATAAATCATTATTAATAATTTAATAATTTGCGGCTGTTCGCCAATTGAGACGAATAAATATTTTTTTAATGAATTAAGCAATTGAAGATTTGGCATATTCTAAGGATTGACTCGCATGAGTTATCGCCAAATAAAAGGCAATTTAATATCAAGCAATTGTAATTTTAAAAAGAAATTTTACTTTTGAATATTTATCAAGACAATTTGCTTGACAACGGAATTTGGTTAGTTCCACCAGAGGCAAAACAATGATTGTAGGCTAATTTGTTAATGGATGAGAATTATATTGTTTCTGGCTTAGTCACCGCTTTCATAAAGTGGTAGTTATCTAATGTAGTCGTCTTTATCGACAGTTTATAGTTGTCTGTGGAGAGTGTTTTGGATTTTGTCCCATATAAAAGGAATTAAATGAATGAATGAATGAATGTATTGCTTTTCTGAATGTATTGCTTATTATCAATGTCCATCTACACATCAAGTCTGTATCAAGTCAATGATGTCTGTAGTGGTTCAGAATCCACTTTAAACCGTAGGCTGTGGTCTAATATGACTGTAGTAGGGCTGAGAACCCTACCTCATGAAAAGAAAACAGCTTTTGTTTCAAAATTTACCAGTAAGCAGACGGCCATTGTCCAGCCTGGACTATAATGGCGGGCAGTTACTTATCTACACAATAGTTTTTTATCATACTATGTCGAATAGGGTTCCTGGTGTTAAAAAAGACATTCTAAAAGAATTATCTGTCGATAGAAGTTAGACTTTTTGCCTCGCATTACGCCAAACCCATGTCTTTGGAATTTTACGCCAAGCAGCACTAGGGTAAATTATTTTGTCTAATTCATAATCCGTTTTCATTGTAAATTTCAAGCAGGACTTTTTGTCTCAATTTACGCATTAATTAATATTCATAATATATAACATGCCGAATATCTGATTATGAAGTTATTTCTGCTACTACACCACACCACACCACGCCACATCACATCACAGTGTCTAGACCTGAGTTGCTCTATATAGTTTGGGAATGATGTGAGTGAGAAGTCTGGGCTCCGTGACGCTCTTACAGTATATGAGACCGGACCTACGGATCATTGTAGAGTATTGGTGTACCCTAACCAGTAAAAAGAAAACATCCCCTGTCTTGAAATCTGCCAGTAGGCAGACGACCTTGACCAACCATGGTGCTGCTGAGGCAATGAAGAAGAAAAAGAAATGGTTTGTCAGTTTCATTGCTTATCTCCATTGAAAGTCCTCTCTTTCTCTAGTGTTAAAACAGACATTCAAAAAGAATTAGTTGTCGATAAAATTTGCAGCTTTTGCTTCACGCTACACGGAACCCTGTTTTGAAACCTTGCTGGAAAAAAAAGTACGCACTAGGGCAAATGTTTTTATCTAGTTCATTGCCTATTCAGTGAGTGACCTTTCTACTTCGAAGAGAACATGTTCTCCCGCGAAAAACGAGTGAAAAAGATAAAACGGCAGTTCTTGTAATTATGTCTAGTTAAGTCCTTCCCCAACACACACTAGGCAGGCAACCAGTAGGCAGACGGACTTGGCCCACCATGGGGCTGGTGCGCCAATGAAAAGAAGAAATGTTTCGTTAGGTTCATTGCTTATATTCATTGCAAGTCCTCTTTGAAATCAACAATCTCCATGTACACTTCAATTATTGCTCACGTCAAATATCAGATTTCTTTTGCTAAAAAATACACTCAAAATTGTTGATTCCAAAGAGGACTTTCAATCTCCATATACACTTGATATTATTGTTCACTATTCTACGTCATGTATGATGTCTCTGGTATTAAAAAGACATTCAAGAAGAATTAGCTGCAGAGAAAATTTGCATTGCTTCATGCTACATTGAACCCTGTTTTTGAAACCTTGCTGGGAAAAAAATACTCACTAAGGCAAATGTTTTTATCTAGTTCATTGCCTATTCAGCGAGTGACGTTTCTACTTCGAACAGAAAATGTTCGAATGAGATGTGAATTAATGATATGAGAAATATGATGATATGAGATCTCTGAATTAAGAAAAGACATTCGAAAAGAATTAGCTGTTGAGAAAATTTGCAATCTAAGCTCACGCTACACGGAAACCACTAGGTCACCACTACACTAGCTTCACGCTGCTTTTGAAACCTAGCTGGGAAAAAAATACGCACTAGGGCAAATGTTTTTATCTAGTTCATTGCCTATTCAGCCAGTGACCTTTCTACTTCGAACAGAAAATGTTCTCCCACAAATAACGAGTGAAAAAGATAAAAACGGCACTTGTGGTAATTATGTCCAGTTACGTCCCTTCCTCAACAACACACGCTGCACCAAATTTTCTGGCTTGGAAGCATTAACAAATAACAAAACCAGATCACGTGGTAGTTCTTTTTTTTACTTCTTCACAAGTAAAAAAAAAAACTTCCAGCGTAAATGGAATCATTGCTTCCAAAAGAGTCGACACGCAGTTTAAAGTAAAAAAAAAAAAAGATAAGTGGGGCCAGTGCAGTGAAAAAACGTGTTTTGCAATCTTAAGCACTAAATATACTGTGCGAAAGAGTTAGGAGGGCAAAAAAAAAAAAAAGTTTTAATCCAACATGCCGTAACTTTTGCTTTAATGTTTTCTTCCTGAATTACATTCCATGCGAAAAGAAAAAAAAAAAGACACAATAAAAATTAAGGCAGAGTGATAAAAAAAAAAAAAAACGTCACCCATTCGGTAAATTGGGTGTAATAATTTAATCTTTATCATTAACTTAATGAATTGTTAGCAACTTAAACATTGTAGCTGTCTTTGGTTACGAGTGAATGCGTATTAGCTTAACATTTTGTACAGCGTTAAATCTTCAAACAGTCATGAATTTACAATTAATTATTATTTCTGTTTTTATTGAGTAAATACCTTCGTTAGTGGAATAATTAGCGTGATTAAATTGCAGACTTCAGTAGCATAGTGACAATTTGAAGTATTTGATTAGAATGATTATTTTTTTTTTTATAATAATTAAAATATTTTATATTTTTTTTATTTACTTTTACATGCTTAAAAGTGCGTGAATGTTTTATTACATATCTAGAACTACATTATAAAATAAATATTATTTGTGTCTCAAGAAAAATGATTCTAAACTCAAATTCCTTCCAGAAAAATAACGTGTTGCTCGTTAAATGGGGCAATTTAAATCTTAAACGTACTGAAAAAAATTAAAACGAGGGAAAATTAACTAAAATCACGAATAAATATTTAATTTTTTGTGCCTAATAATCATCTAAATTTTAGTTTTCCTATAACTATCATATAAAATTTCATATACTTATTCAAACAGACTTACATATTTCAAAATTGAAAATTTCTCCATTAAAATATTGAATTTTGGGTTGTTTTGAATTTTTTAACAACTATTTCAATCCGAGAAAAATAAATCTATTTAGAGTTCATAGACACTTAAAATACAATAAAACCCTTTTATGTTATGCCTTTATCATTAAGTGCAAGAACAAAATTGCATTTAAGGGAAATGGCCTTTTTTCGCATTTAGTTTTGAGATTACTCCATCTGTATATGGTTTAAATGAAATTACAATGATAGCTAAAAATGAAATTTCTATAATATTCTAAAAATAGGAACGAATTTATTTCGATGCTCTATCAGGTTTAAATTCAAATTAATTTAGATAAAAATCAATGTTGAAGAAATACGCTTTCAAGCCTGATATTTATTGCAAAATATTTAAAAAGAAAAAAAATTATTTCGAATTGCTTTTTTTATTTTATTTAGTTTTGTTTGAAATATAGAGTGTTTATTTTTGTAATAATTTTTCTCACTTAAAAAAAGCAAAAATGTTTTTTTTTTTTTTAATTTATAATAGCTTTGCTTTGCGAAACTTAAAAAAATAAAGATTCCTTTTGCATATTCAGACTATTTCGTTTTGTAGTTTTATTATAGAGCGATTATTTCATTTGTTGCAATTTTTTTTCTTCTCTAAATATTCATTTTAATGTAGGATTCTGTGATAATTGAAAACTGAATATTTCTTGTATTTTAACGGAATAATGCATTTCATAAATATTAATAAATATAATTGCAAATCAGGGCTAAATTCAATTCAATGTGTTAGATGATAATTAAATATACAGCCTTTCAACTGATTGGGTGTTTTGAACGAAGTTTATATAATATATATATATATTATAATTAGCAATTGGCTCTTCTCTAGAAGTACGTATGTAGGTGGTTCCCGCAGTTTTCTTGAAATATAAGTAAAAAAATGAAATACTATGTGAATATGTAAATTTATATAATATAATCTATAAATTATAATAATTTGTAAATTATACGACAACGTTTATAAAAATTATTATTAAAATACGTCTCATATACTGAATCATATATAAAATTAGTAATTATTAATATATATTACATATATGTGAAATATCTGAAAAAGTAACATTTAGGAATATCCAAGTAACGTGATTCCGAAGGCATTAATTTTTTAAAAGCTTTATAGCTACTAACACATAAAACTTTTGTAGCTAATTAGTCTATAGGAAACGAGCCAGTCTGACTGTTTCCTTGGCTATAAAAATATAAAAGTGATAGCTGTTAATTTTAACTAAATGCATTGAGTGAGATAGAAATGGTTGCAGTGAATTTTAACTAAATGCATTATATTTTTAAAGCTATGATACCGAGTCAGTGCATAAATTCTTAGATTAATTCTTGGTAGACTTATTATTCGACAATTTTCAATGACGATTTTCAGAAAATGCAGAAGAGACAATCCAAGCGACTCCCTAGCATACAGTAAACAGGTGCATGCTATTGTTAACACGTTGTTCCATATTTTAAACATTAAATTACAAATAACTTAGGAATGGGAACCAATTTCAAATTTTTTTGTCGTTCACCAGCCCAAAATTAGTAATAAGTGGCTATTTTTAATATCAGAGAAACAAACTCATTGAAATTTTTGTCTGTACTATCTTTCATAAGCCATTTGGAAATAAATTTTAAACAAATAAAACTTTAAGAGAAGATATTGAACGAAAGATTACAATAATTACTTAATTGTTATCGATTATTAAGGCAAATTAGAGACTTAATTAAATTAAAATTTTGATTAAGTATAATTTTATATATATTTGAAGATAGATTGTTTCTATCTCAATAGATGATTAAAATTATCAATACAATTCATTGAATTAAATTTTTGAAAACTATTCACGAATATTGTTACTTATCTTAAAATTTATTATACATCCTGGGAATTTTATAATTTTAAATTGTGAAAGTACGGTGTATAATTTTTAATTGTGCAATTTTAAATTGTGAATTAAAGTTTGCTTGTCCGCTGTAATTATATTACTATAGAAATAATAATAATAATTATAGAAATGAGAATAATGATTTGTAGAGCAAAAATTAAGTAATTAAATAAAATTAAATAATTAATAATAAAATAACTTTTTCTGTAAGGAATTTAATATTGTAATATTTTACTTACTATTATTATTATTTTACACTGTAAGTAGTAGTAGGACTGTCTGTGGTACATTGCGTAATATAAATAGATAAAATGTAATACAAAAAAAATATAACATTAAATGTAAATTACGAAATATAACACTAAAAAATCTAGCATAACACTAAATAAATAAAAATATAACATTAAGTTTAAAACATTGGCAAAACCATTACGGAGGTGGCTCAATATTTTATCTAAACAATGAACTCATTATGGATAAT